>JACEFZ010010168.1:0-205000 GCA_014155875.1 Cepaea nemoralis | reverse complement strand
TCTCTCTCTCTCTCTCTCTCTCTCTCTCTCTCTCTCTCTCTCTCTCTCTCTCTCTCTCTCTCTCTCTTTCTTTCTTCCCCCTGTCCACTTCTCCCTGTAACACACTTGAGAGTAAGTGAGTGACAAGTTAACTCAATTATTCATATTATGTAGCAGTCAGTTTGATTTTCTTGCCAGATGGGACGAGTTGAATGCCAGAAAGAACCATGTGATAACAAGTGCACTCAGCCTCAAAGTGAGCTTTGCTGTCCACATTGTGGCAAGTGTTCTTATGAGGACAATTATTATGAGGATGGAAAAATCTTTCAGCCAGATGCATGCCACACGTGCCACTGTAGAGTAAGTATGTTGTCTGATTTAGCTCTGCTTAATATATCAGTAAACTCAGTTCCCAGTTACCTATATTACTGACAACATTATCCAGTAGCAAGAAGATTAAGCTATTATCATACCTGCCAACTTGCTAGGCTAAGCCTTACTTTGAAAGTTTTTTTTTTCTTTTTTTTTCGCAGTTATATGGGCACAGTGATTTTTGAGCAGTTGTGAGTTAACTCGTTTGCCTTCATTGTAAATGCTTAGGTGATCTAATCAGCCTCCTCTGAACTCACTCTGAAACTGTCAGTTATCAGTATGGACTTCTTCAGTAATGATGGGCAAACAACAGACAGCATATTAAATTCTAAACAATCTTTTCCCCTAGTGAATTTCAATAATGAAGACACAAACAATAGATTGCACAATTTATTTCAGGATTTCTCTCATTGCTTTAGGTTATGTTGTGTGAAATCTGCAGTATGCACGTGATAATATGCAGCAAAATATGCCAGGCTTGTGTCTTCATTATTCAAACATATTAAATGTTTGTTACAGTGTAATTGATGTAAAGAATTGGACTGGTGTATTTTAAAATTCTAAGTGATTGATTATTGATATCTAGAATGGAAGTGTTCGCTGTGAAGAGATGACCTGTGCCATGCTACCATGTGCTGATAAAATACGCATTGAAGGGCAGTGCTGTGAAGTGTGTCAAGGTGAGATTCAGTCACTGTTTATTTGTCATTTGAGTGTGACGTTTCATTCTTAAAGCCTTTAAGTGTTCTAGCTGTCATGAATAACTATACCTACATTTGCAAGTGTTTGTTTTCTTACTATAAAGGATACTTTTACAAGCCTTGAGGTGTATTTAGTATACGGCTCTAGCTTCATATTTTTATTGACCAATCGGCACGCGATGGATGATGTAGTCAGTATCATTCTGGCTGTCTTTAGTTTCCAAAAAATTTCCTGGTACCTCTTTTAGGCTGGGTTGACCTGAGAGCCCAGATCAATTTTTCTTAAATCCCCACCTCAATGGAGATTTGAACATTTGACAACCATTCCAGCAGGCAGACATACTATGCACTCCACTACTGTGGCTCACAATCTAATAGTGGTGAGCCATGAAAAGACTGATATTGATCCCTTATTCATAAGAAAGTCATACTGCGATTTCTTGGCAAGTTTAAGTTCAGTAGTAAGGCCTCGAGTGCTGGAGGTCGCAGGTTCAGACCCCGGTGAGGACCGAGATTTGTTTTAAAAATCCACATGGACTTCCAGTAATAAAATTTCCCCTGGTCTCTGGGTAGTGAGATCGTATTGTTGCGCACGTAAAAAATCTCTTGGCAGTTGGAAATCGAAAAAGAGTAGCCTAACGATGCTGCCCGGGCAAAATTTTGAGTTAAAAATCTACCCAAAGTATTTCAGGATCCTCGCCAATGCAACAGAGTTTGTGCATTGAGCTGAGTTTCTCCAGACTCAGATTTGAGTTAGGAGGAAAACGGAGCACTTATGGGTAAAACCGTGTGCCGTGATGTTGATCCAATGACTAAACTTAAGTTCAGTAGTTTTCCATTGCTTTCTGAGCAACCCAGAATTTCTATATGAAGCTTGAAAAAAAGAAACTTTAAACTACAACTAATACACACCAGTATACTACTAGGGCCCTTCAAAGAAGCAAAGAATAGTAACACTGTAACCTACCAAGCATGACAAAAGATAACTGAGGTGGGTTGACATGACACTGCCTACCTCATTCTGTAGAAGACTTGTCATGAGTAAGCAGTGTCAAACTGTTGTATCAGGCCAGACTGTTTACAGGTTCACAGATGTCTGTCTCCGACCATTCTGTTATATTTGTTGGCTGCAGATGATTTAGAAGCGGACCGCCTTGTGCTGGTTTTCATACAATGGTAAGAGTGCCAGTTGTTAAGAAAGCAATGGCAAACTATGGAACGTAAACTTGCCTAGTAAGTCACAAACAGCCAAAAAATACTGGGGTTGACTACGACATCTTGTAAAGGACGTGCAAGTAACTAAGAATATTTATTGGTGTTATACTGCATTCTGAACACATTCTCAGTATTTAGCTGTTAATACTCATTTTTAATGTTAAGATTTGCCTTCTGTGCTGTAGATTTTCTTTTATTTGAACATGAAAAATGTGTAGTCTGTAATGAATGACAATTATGTTAGTCGCGTTTTATTTTTGGCAACAGGAGAAATAAGCATACCACTGGAATTAGGAGTGGAAATTGATATTATCACCAATAAACGAGCTGTGGTACACCATGAATAGTTTTGTTTAATGTCCAGTGACATTTCTTAATGTACTTGTTAACAGAACTAATAGCATAGACTTCTAGCCAAACTCACAGGTGCTAATTCACCTTCAAAAGACCAACAGAAGTGGAAGGTAAAGGTAGTCCCATAGCAGATACTACCATTGTGGTGTAAATTCTTAGGCCATAAATATTCAAATTTTCTTGGCCAAGACATGAAGAGATCAGATGACCTCTTCCCTATTGTCTGTCCCTCCTAGACAATTCCCAAGAATTGTTAAGTACCCGATGTTTTTGTGAGTCTAAGTAAAGTCAAGAATCCTTTTACATGCCTTAAGGCACATTGAAAACATAGTTCGAGACCCATAATTGTACTGACCAATCGGCACTTGGTGGGTGATGTGGTCAGTATCACTCCGACAGACTTTACTTCCCTTGACATTTCCTGGTACACATTTTAGGGTGGGTTGACCTGGGAGCCCTGGTCAATTTTTAAAAACATCTGTCCCAATATGGATTCCAACCCATGGCCAGCAGACAAGCGTTTGGCCACTATATTACTGCAACTTTATAAGGCTGGGTCGAGACCACAGCTGTACTGGTGAGAACAAATACTCCTGCCTCTCTGAGGATTGAACCCAGATCACTTACGTTAAAGGCAGTACACTTATCACTATGCTACTATGGCTCAATGAGTACGTAGGCTAGTTGATCCCATTTTATTTTGTTTGTGTGAACACCTCTGCCTACCTTAGTCTTTCCCTCCATTACTGTGTTTGATGCCAAGTTCAAGCAATGTTTAACTATTTGTTACATCATTTTATTTACAGTTGCTTTAAAAGTATAATTTTGTCTTCTGATCTGTTTGATTAGGATGTACATTTCACGGAATCCTGCATCGTGAGAATGCCACATGGGTGATGCCAGATAATCCTTGCATATCATGTACATGTCAAGGAGGACTCATTACCTGCATGCAGGCAGACTGCTTTGTGCCATGTTCAAATCCTGTTACCTTGCCAGGACAGTGCTGTTCTGTGTGTCCAAGTAAGCTAGATTCAATATATGTAATGGCAAACAACAAGATCACTCTAAAATACAAAATCAGCAAGTCAGTCATGGCATCTTTAATTTGCTTTTGTCATATTGTCTGCTGTCATAGCATGGTTTTCACTGGCTTTCAATGTGTTTTTCATTTATTTATTTTTTAAATTAGTGTATAGACCAGCATCTAGTTTACATTTTGTAACATATTTAGGCACAATCTGTTTCTTTGATATCACCAGACTTCATTCTTCCTATTATTCGTGCTAAGACCCATTGTTTCACGTTCTATAACCACTATCTATCATTTCCTGTGGTTCCTTCTGACTTGTTGCTATGATGACAGTGTCATCTGCATAACGTAAGTTATTTATATTATGCACACCAACCAGGATCCCTGGCATATTTCCTGCAGGTCTCATTGTATATTCACTGTAAAATCAGGAGATATTACAAATCTTGTCTGACACCTTCTTTATACACTGAACTGTCCCTACATGGTTTTTGATTCTTATGGCTGCTGTTTATTGCCAATATGTGTTCTTTATTGTCCACAAATTTGTGCTGTCAGTGTTTAGTTATTTAATCGTTTCCTAAAGTTTTACATTGGCAAATGCTTTTGTATAGTCTACAAAGCATAAGTACAGATCTGTTTTTACATCTGTAGCTCTTTCTAATAGTGTTCTTAGAAATATATGTATATGGCATTACACTTATATAGCAACTAATAAATACTATGAAAAACAAAAGGTTATCTTGGCTTAGTCACTGTACACATGAAGGTGTATTACTGAAAGTACCAGAGGGTAAATTTCAGGGCAAGAGAAAAAAAAGAATGTCCTAGCAAAAGCTACATCACATAAGCATGTAAGGATGTTTGGGCACACACTTATGCTGGGCTGAAAAGAGTTACTGAGATAGGAGACAATAGAGGGTCATGATATGACATCTTCAATGCCAGTTGGTGATCAACTGATTGACCTAATGAATGAATGAACACATATAAATCTATACTCTATTCTTTATAGTTCCTCTCACAGTCACATTTTTAATATTTTTTTCCCCATACATAACCTCATTACTTCCTATATTTCTTTATTTCTCCAATTTTCCCTCTTTCAGTATCATTGTCTTCTAGAAAATGTGAGAATATAAAATTGTTGCAGTACATTTCTTAAACCAATTCTACTGCTTACATCCATAAATGTGATGATGATGATATCAGCTGTTTCATTGATCTGCTCTTATTCACTTCAACAGCCTGCAACTATGATGGTCACTTGTACGCAGACGGTGATGATTTCACACCCAATGGTGACCCATGTGATCACTGCCAATGTGTGGATGGATACTTGCGGTGTTCTCATAGTGTGTGTCCTAGTGTGGCCAACTGCCCTGCAGAAAACCTAAGGCAGCCAACACATGGTGACTGTTGCCCTACGTGTGTGGAAAGCTGTAAGTATTTATTTACTCGTTCTTAACCAAGCAACTCATCAAATATTATACACATTCCTTATGTCAGTTGTTACATTAAATCCTAATATCCTAATAATTGACTCCTGTACAATAGTTTTATTATTTTAACTGATTCAGACCCAAACAATTTTTACTCTCATGTGCATCTCATAGGATAGATAGTCTTCTGAAGGCCTGCCTTCATCATGAGTGTTCTAACTATGGCACTCTTGAAACCAACAAATCTACTTTCTCATTAGCTCACACTCCAGCACCATCCATATAGTATATGCACATACTTTTTAATCTTTTTAATAGTCTCTCTTTGTTTGAGAGAAGTGCCTTTGCTTGATACCCAATCATGAATGACTGCTAGTGAAGATACAATAACAGATGAAACGACATATGCAAGGCTGCTATAGTCTGGATTTTGACTTCCGACCCCCAACATGACCGAAGAGCATTGAATCGTTAAGGCCTCTGGAGTGTTTACGCTTGTGTCTACTGTTTGCATTCGCATTTTCCTCATGTTTCACTGGTAGTATATGGTCCCATCGCCTGCTACTGAGTGAGTGCGTAGCATGACAGTGTGAGCTGTGAAATTCGTGTGGAATGCTTTTACATCTGTCCACTGTTTGTAGCGTGAACTACATGTTCGGAACAATGGCGGCCGGCTGTCGCTGAATTTACTGGTTTGCCTTTTCGGTTCATGGGTGCATTTTTCAGGAGACTCCTGAGAGTCGTCGCCGGAGCTACAGAGTTTTTGTGCTTTGTGCGGCTTTCGGTGGGTCGCCCTGCGGAAAGAGACCCAGCCATGTGGGATAAAACTCGGGTCAATGAAGTATTTCTGGTGACTGCCGATTCCATTGACGATGAACTGTATTTTTCGTGGACTTTTGTGTTAGCATTCTGGTAGCGGCATTATGCACAGTGCACCTGTGCGGGCTGTTGTATTGCCGAGCCTCCTGCCTGTTCTACTTTTCACATTGGGCAGTGATTAGTATTTTGTTTGATATTCACTAGCACAGGAACGGAGCATAATGGGGACGACCCGTTGCCGTGAAATTGGAACCGCGACTAACTAACTAACTTAAGTCGCTTAAAAGTTGCTTAAAAGTCACTTAAAAGTCAACAGGGTTGACTTCATTGTACTGGGTCGTTATCCCATATGGCTCAGTCTCTTTCCGCAGCATGGGAAGCATTGCACAAAACACTAACACACGGATTTAAGTAGTTCAAGCAATGAAGGATGTATGAGGGGATGAATCTGATTAGTCTAAAGCCAGTGTCTTGCTGGAGTGATCAGCGTCTACACCTTGCAACATTTGCTAAGATAGACAGAGCATCTGTGTGTTTGTCTCAAATGTTTAGAAACCAAGAAAACAACGCAACTCAGAGGCTGTGGAGAGACAATCACCAACGCGACACAGCATGGACTATAAGAAGATCCTATACCACATATGCTGCTAATCATTTCTAAGACTCACGTTCCTCCATGCCACAATATCAAACTGGCATCTTCTCTTTTGGCCTCCCCTTGCCTCTCTTCCCCTCAAGCTTTCCTGTTGTGATGACATAATCCAGCCTTTCCCTTTTCATGATATGTCCAAATAATGTTGACTGCCTTCATAATTATGCAAGTAATCGGTCCTCTTTGTGAGTTAACCTCTTAGAAGGTATCTTCACTACTCTTTCTATTCTTTGTCGTTTTCTTGTCATTCTTCTATAAAACCACATCTCCTCAGTCTCCTCATAATTTCTCACCAGTTTGCTAAATGTCTATGATTTCCTTCCATACATCACGATTGGCTCAATATAGAACTCATACGATTGAGAGATCTAAAGCAGCATCTGCCAGGGAAGAAATAGTAAATATTACAACAGACCATAAGCACCTCAGAATTCTTTAAAATAATTAATAACACATTTTATAACTGAAAACGTGTTTTAATACATTTTTCATTACACTTTATATCAATTTTAATAAAATACTACTTATCACTTGGTGACTCTTAATGATTTTAATCTTTTCAGTTTCCTCCAATTGTAGTAAGGCTGACCTTGGCAAGGTCACCAGGCCAAGACCAAATGATCCTTGTTTTTACTGTGAGTGCAAGGTGAGCCATTTATAAAATTGATAACCTACCCATGAAACACAGGAAGCTTGACTCCTGAACAAGTGCAGATATTTTCATTGTAATTGGTATTGATAAAATGATTCCCACCTTCATGGAAAAGTAAGGCAGAAATAACTAGAATATTTTTGCTTATGCAAACAAGTGTCCCAAATTATCCCCCAGTGACATTTTTCAATGGTTAAATTAAATAGTCAATTCCCATATGTACAAATATATTGTGATTTCATATAACATCATATTCTGATCATAGATGGCGTAACTTTTTCAAACACAAGAAACATATCATTACCATGCATTAATTCTGTTCCAAGCAACAGTAAATTGTTACTCTGTATCACAAGTGTTTCATAAGAAAACTCGCTGTAAGGAGTAATACATAAGAAAACTCGCTGTAAGGCGTATTAATCAACATATGATAATTTCCTTCATATACAATAAGTTAAAGTTATACACTATTCGAAATAAAACTAATTATAACCTACTTACCCAGCAAACACAATGTAACACATCTAAGTTTATTTTTCTCGTCATCATCATGTGCCATGCCAGTAAGAGTGGGTAGTCATTGTTCACCATCTTAACGGATCTCCAGAGTTGTGGATCAGGTCTTTGTTCTTGTCCAAGTTATGCCGTATGGCCAGCCATACAAGTATTTATCTCTTTGTCTTCCATTGCTCTTTTTCCATCAAGTTTTGAATGTGTCACTAAGTTTTCACAAGTATTTCTATGTCTAATTTCTTTCATTCAGTTTATGGTTTGTGTGTGACTTTGCCTGCTGTCTAAAACTGCTCCGATGGAGCACCCATTTGCACCATTAAACTTAAATTGTGTAAGCTGTTGAATCATAATGTACTAGACATCTGTTAAAAAAGAACAGAGTAGTCTGCCATTGATTTCCTTCTTGGAAGGGACTATATTAGTCAGTGACCATGGCCACTGTCCCTATAAAGAGATCTTTTGCTTGCTGTTGTGAATTGGAGACCATAACCAACAATTATCTTTTGGCTATTCTCAATCTCAGTCCACCACCTGCACATTAGCTTCACATTACCATGATTATGGGGCTAAATGGGTATTCCACCTTACCCAAGGATTCCCATAGGCTAGCAGAGAGAAGGAGCTGCCTTACTTATCCTTTAATGTTTTTCTACAGAGTGTATGATATATGCTGTAAGATAATCTGCTTGAAAATTAGATGGGCTAAGTAGATGATCTCTTGCCTGTGAAGATATAATGATGGTTTATACTTAGAGTCAATACTTCCTTCATGGTAGCCCTGCATGAAATACTAAGATGGTTTACAAAGTGTCTGATGGTTAGTGTACACAGAGTGTATGATGATTAATTTACACTGTCTGTCGATGCTTCCTTCATGGTACCTCCATATGAAATATTATGACTAGTCCTGTCAGTTAGTTTACACTGACTGTCAGTGCTTCCTTCATGGTACCTCTATAAGAAATACTTCAGATTCGCTGGGCTGGTTACTTAACTTGTATGCCAGATCACAGGCTCCCTAAACACATTTTTTATGGCGAGCTGCATTGTGGTAAATGCTCCCAAGGCGGGCAGAGGAAACACTTTAAAGACACTCTGAAAATCTCACTGAAAGCTTTTGAAATTCATCTTGACACCTGGGAGACTGTTGTTAAAGACTGTAAATCATGGCGTACATCATTACATAAGGGTGCAGTCACTTGTGAAGCAACCAGGACTGCAAGAGCTGTGAAGAAAAGGCTGGACAGAAAAACCACTGCAGGAGATCCTCCTCCTGGAACGTCAAGCATACTTTGCCCACATTGTCAAAGAACATTTTGAGCCAAATACATGTTAGGAGGATGGATGATGGTAGAATACAAAAGGACATCTGTTTTGGTGAATTACAGATGGGTAGGAGATCTCAGGGTCGGCCTCTACTACGAAACAAAGATGTGTGTAAGCGGGACATGATTGATACAGGCATTGATAATGCACATTGGGAGCAAGTCGCAGCTGAACGTGTTGCATGGAGGGCAACTATCAGAAATGGAATAAAGACAAAGGAGAAAACACAGAGCGTGAGAGATGTAAGATGGTGCATGATTGTGGAAATGACCATGTTTTCACATGCATCCACTGTGGACAAACATTTGCAGCGCGAATTGGCCTTATCAGCCACACTCGCCACCGCCATGGGTCATAGTTATTAAGCCTTTTTGAAGCACAATATACCAAACTATCGTCTGTCAAGACGGAAAGGTGCCAAAGGCCTTATCAGCCACCGTAGAACTCACGGCTCCATACTTTCAACCCCACTGGATGAAATGAATGGTCATCATCATTCTTGATGGACAAACAACACATGAAATGCTATGATAGCTAATTTTCCACTAGGTTGTGAGTTAATTTTATTTGAATCAGATTTTTAGGAGAGATAGTATTTAAAATACAGAAAGGAGAACACATATTTCATCTTCACATGTAAAACCACATATTTCATCTTCACATGTAAAAACACAGAAAGTACCAATCTGCAAATACAACAGTGAAAATAGAATACTTCACTCAGTATTTTTTTTACTTAAGACATTCATGTTCTAAGTGTGGATCTCTCCATTCTTTGCAACCAAGTTTTTAAAAAATGTTTGTACGTTAACTCACATTTATACATATGTTTTACTTAAATGCAAATATTTTGCAAATCGTTTGCTAGGAAGATTTTATGATGGTGTGCATGAAGGAGGACTGCCCACCCCTTGCTTGCCCCCCTGATGTTCAGGTTTATTCATCTACTAAGTGTTGCCCATCATGTCCAGGTAACAAGAACATTATGTTTTATTATATAAATGTATTACATATTAAAATTACCCCATCAAGTCCAGGTAACAAGAACGTTATGTTTTATTATATAAATGTATTACATATTAGAATTACCCCAGCAGAGGCAGAATTATTTTTACAACCAGAATGATTCAGTTTATGACTTTACACATAAACTGACAGACAGAAAAACCAATGAGCAAGTCCTACAAGAGGTAAATAAAAACCACAAACTTAGAGAAATTAGATGTAGACAGTCACACTTTTTAGGCACGTTATGAGAAGAAATAAACTAGAGAACTTGGTAACAACTGGCAAGATTGAGGGGAAAAGAATAAGGGGAAGGCAGAGAAATGAATATCTGGATGGCTTGACCACATGGCTTGGTAATATATATTAGCTGCTAGAATGTTGAATGTTGATTCCTTTTAGGTGGAGAATGTCTTAGCTATAAATGTGGCAATATTTTAAGATACTATTTCTGTTGCTGAATTTTCTAACAATTATTAGTGTTACCATTCTTTTACAGAGTATACTTTTTTTCCCCTAACAATTGTTAATGTTATTGTTCTTTTACAAAATATACTTTTTTCAACAAGACATTTTTAAATTACAGTCAAACATTTACTTTTAATAATATATCATGTATGATGTAGCAGTCCTTATGTTTATGTTATGACAAGTGAAAACCATAACAAAATAACCTAGTTTGAAAGAAATAGTAAATGAGGATCGGCTGGCCGAGTAGTTAGAATACCGGATTCTCCTTTGGGAGACCCTAGTTCAAATCCTCTGTAAGGTGTGGATATTTTTTCTCTGAGGGGCAAAAAGAAAACCCTAACCTGCACAGTTTGCGGCGACTGCACTAGCCAGGCGGCCTTAATTCCTCAGGCTCAAGACCCCCTGCCATACACCGCAAGGTACTATATAGGTGGTAAATGACAGTGACAGTAAATGGCTGGAATGGCGAAGGCAACAAGAAGGAAGAGGTGGAGGATCATTTACAATCTGTTATATTGAAAAAGAAAGCAGCAGCATTTACAAATCTTATTAAATTTAAGTTTGTCTTATCCAGGAAAGTGCTATAGAGATTGTTATAAATCTCCCCAGGAAGGCTTCCCCTTTCTCCTTGTCTATTGTTATGGGCCTTCCATTATCCATATATAGTGTTCCCATCGTGGTAGGCTAGTCTTTTCTACACATTTGTGTGTGTAGTTTCCAGAATCTATTCTATGTCTTATCACCTCACAACCCACTCATGGAATTATCCATTTTAGCATTTTTGGCCTCTGCTGCTTGAAGCTTGAACCTGTATACTTTTTCCTTTTTAACCATTTCTGCCTTCTTCAGTTCCCATTGTGTGCTTTGGGGTGTCTGTTGTAATTTCTGTAATTGCATAATAGCAGCTCTTTTTGACTTTCACACAAGTTCTACTTCAATAGTCCACCATGGGTGGCTGCACTAAAGTGTGTCTGCTCGTTCTAATAGGTTGTTGATTTGCACGTATTTGAAGGCCTTGCATGCTCTTGTAGCTTTGATCTTGTTATATTTAGAAATCAACACCGAGCATGGCATGTGGTCTATTTCAAATCTGTGACCAGCGACTGGGCAAAAAAGCCAGATCAGTAAGTGTCTGTGTCCCCAGGTCTCACTGCCATTCTAGTTGGCCACCTGTCATCAATGCAGACCACCTTTGACTCTACCATGGCATCTGCAAGGGCATTCCCCTGTTGACTTTCCCCTATATAATACCATTCTCTACTCCAAATTAATTAAAAATTCGAACATAAGATGTTTTGGATCCTGTTGGATGTTTTCCTCAGGTGTAGTAGAAAATGAGTCAGCGAACAGATTGGCTGGGTCTATAACATTGGAAGTGGTATTGGTGCATAATAAGGAAGATGTGGGCAGGGCACTTTTGGGATTATGTGTATAGTGTGGAAGAACAGATAAATCATTATAGCCTAGAGAAAATGGTTTGGCAGGGAGTGACCAGAGGATCTGGCCAATGCTCAGTACTCCAAGAAAAGGTCAGATAGACACATAATCAGACAGCAGCTGATACCATTAGTAATGGGACACTTCGCTGGTTGAAGATGAGGACGGATTCTGTAAGGGAATTTCCCGAGTCTGTGATGTCGGGCCTTGACTCAACTCAGCTGAACAGGAAAGTACATAGCAAATTAGAAATATGTTTTGTTTATGATGTGATTTTGAATTGGTAAATGAAGAATCCTTTGCGTTGCATTTTGTATGTTTGACATAAGAAAGCTGTATTGTAAGTCTGTTTTTAAATTTAGCTTGCTACGACCAGTCTGAAGCCAGATTTCATCATGAAGGATCTAAATGGTCATCCAGCAGTAATCCCTGTATTATATGTGTTTGTGAGGTTAGTTGCACATGTTTCTTTAAAATTTAATTCCTCCACGTAAGTTTGACATTATCATGTTATATTTTTAGTGGAGCTTTACTTCTTGCAATAACAACTTGTAAAACAGGATTGTTGTATGTTTTTATTATCAGTAATTATGAGAGTATAGTGAAATTTTGAATTTACATGTTACAGAAAACTTCTTAGAATACCTTGGATCAAAAAGGACAAAAAATACTGACATAATGCAAAATCTGGCTCATAACAGTATCATGTCTCAGAAACTGAATTATTTTGGTCAAATTAAACAGCATAGGAGTTTACACAGAAGAGAAATGGAAGGCATGGTTTGTGAAAGAAGAAGCAGGGATTGGTCAATGTGATGGGAGACACAGGACATTAAAGACATGCTGGGCATTAAAATGTATGAGGCAGGGGAATTGTCCAAACCACCAATGACAGAAACCTGTGGAGTGATATGAAAAACTAAGATTGTGAACTGCCAATCATTTCCGATACAGATGTTCCTCCTTGCAATGAAGTCAAACTGTCCCATAACTCCTCTCTTGTCTCCCCCAGCCTCTTCGCCCCTCCAACTTTCTCATTATAAGTACAGAAGATTGTGGCCTATGCCACTTTAAAGACACATGATGATGATAGTGCAGAAGCTGGAGAAGAATCTTTCCAATGGATTGTGATGAGAACGACATTCTGCAAATAACCTGTGACATAATGATGATGAATCTATAGATATACTCTACATAGTTTAAAAGTGGGATTGAGGTTTTTGTTAATTAGCATTTTAGGAGGATGTATGAACTGGAAACACAGTTAAAAGAAATGATAGATTTAATTGCAACAGAAAATCAAAACAAAGGACTTTGTTTGAATAGCAGAAAAACAGAAGTAATAGTAACTACCAAAATAATGTCTTCCTAAATGCAATATCAAAGTGAATAGAACCAATCTGAAACAAGTCAATGTATTTAAGTATTAGGGTACCTTAATAATGGCAGATGGAAGATGTATTAAAGAAGTTAGATGTTGGATAGCCCAAGCAAAAGCAGCATTTCTCAAGATGGAGAATATTCTCTGCAATATACCTTTGTCAATCTAGTTGAGGAAAAGAATTCTTAAGAGCTGTATTTGAGCTAATCCTAATGCACGGATCATGGACAATTAGCAGACAAATCAGACATGAGGAAACTTGTGAAGATGTGGTTATATAGAAGAATGATGAGGACACCTTGGACAGATAGAGAGAGTAATGACGATATCTGGAAAGAAATTAACTCAGAAAGAGAACTGGTTACTCGCATCAGAAGAAGATAGTCCACATTCTCTGGGCATGTCATGAGAAGGGGAAAGCAGTATATCATTATAATGAGAAAGTTGTAGGGGAGGATAGGCAGGGGGAGACAAAGAGAAAACTTATGGAACAGTTTTACTTCATGACAGAGGAACATTAGTATCAGAAATAATTGACAGTACATGAGATAAGAGGATGCGAACAGACATGATCACCAGTGTCACACAACATGGACTATACAAAGGAGAAGAAGTATGTATTGAATATCTAGCTATGAGGCAGTTGAACAGAAGCAGTTTTGTGCACAGCCTGTAGTATTATTGACAGATGCAAAATGAGTACTTGAAGCACTCCAGTTAAGGAAATTGCCACTACTAGGACACTTCTATCTCAACTAGACAGCCAGCATATGGTCACTATACAGTGGGTACCATCTCACTGTGGAGTACCTGGAAACTATATATATATATATATATATATATATATATATATATATATATATATATATATATATATATATATATATATATATATATATAGTAGTTCCCCAGTGTCCCAAGTATTAGTTCTGTGTCTGACCTTTCCTTGGAGTACTGAGTGTCAGCCAGATCCTCTGGTCACTGCCGAACCATTTTCTCTAGGTTAAAATGATTTATCTGTTCTTCCACACTGTACACATGATCCCAAAAGCATCCTGACCATGTCTGCCTTATCATGCACCAAAACCCCATCCAACGGTGCAGACCCAGCCAGTCTGTTTGCTTACTCATCTCCCACAACACCAGCATGTCCCAGGGAAATGATCCAACACATGCTATCTTTGATTTTGTTAATTGGTGTTGGAACTCTTCGCTAGCTGCTGAGGATGGGGACAGAGCGCCTATGGGAATGCCCTAAATGCTGTGATGTCGGTTCCTAGATCAGTCAATCAATTGAGTTTAACCCTTTACAGGGCAGACGCTTGTCCGTTTTTTAGCCCTGAACGGGCAAGATTTTTTCAGGTTCGGTAAAATTTTGGGTTGCGTTAGTAAAAACATCACAAATAAGGTGTTAGTCAACCGATTTTAGTTAGATAAACAACACAATGAAGGGAAAAGCATGCAGAATATGTTACTCATGTGATTGTTGTTGGTAATCCATATATGAACACAAATATTTACGAAATACAGCATATTGTTTGTGATTTTCCGTCATTTATACGGCATTATCTATATACTATGTCTATGTATATCTATATACTAGCTGACCCGGCCCGGCTTCGCCCAGACCCTGGTGGGGAGCATCTCATTTAATTCATATAAGTAGTCATTTAAGCTCCCGTTCCCGTTCCCGACTATCTATCTGTCTGTCTGTCTGTCTATCTATCTGCCCCGGCCCGGCTTCGCCCAGATCCTGATGGGGAGCATCTCATTTAATTCATATAAGTAGTCATATAAGTTCCCGTTCCCGACTGTCTGTCTGTCTGACCCGGCCCGGCTTCGCCCAGCCCCTGGTGGGGAGCATCTCATTTAATTCATATAAGTAGTCATATAAGCTCCCGTTCCTGTTCCCGATTATCTACTGTCTGTCTGTCTGTCTGTCTATTATTAGAAAGATCACATCTTCCCCCAACAATTAACTTGGGTAAATGGAGCGTCTGATTTAATTCATATTCGGCCCCTGCTCCCATTCCCGTTCCCAAAAAAGACGACCTGGCCCAGCTTCGCCCAGTCCCTGGTGGGGAGCATATCATTTAATTCATATTCGGCGTAGGGAGGAGAAGGAGGAGGAGGGAGAAGGGAAGTGGGGGAGGTGGAGGTGACGGAGGAGGAGGTAGGAGAGGAGCAGGAGGAGGAGGATTATAACGCATATGCCTGTAGATAACTGCAGCGAAAAGGTCCACCTATTTGAGAAATATGCAACAATTTTACATATATAGCAATTCTATTAGAAGTTATGTCCCCTCGCTGTATATATACATTATAATATAAATTAAATAATAATAATAAAATATGTTTGTACACTAAAAAAAACTATGACAGTTGGCAGCACGGGAATGATTAGCAGAGGTGTAGAATATTTCATCTCAATCGGATGGACCGTTCGCGAACGCATAAAGGACAGACAGACGGAGATTCTCTTTATATATATATATATATATATATATATATATATATATATATATATATCTCAGTAGTTACTATATATTTTGTCCTTGTAGTTTCATGTGTAGCTAATGTAAAAATACCTCATGCTTGTCTTTGTTTTAGAATGCAGAGACACAGTGCTCTGTTCAAGAGTGTGAGCCAATCAGTTGCCCTAGCACTCAGAGAGCTGTCAAACCAGAAGGTCAGTGTTGTGAGATGTGCCAGCCTGTTTCAGATGCTGCTTGCTATTACCAGACTAAAGCATACCAGGTAAGCAAAAACAAATAGGGGGAAATTAGTCTATAAAATAGTTTCTGTCACAAAAACCTCAGCCATCCACCATAATATTAATATCATTTTAGATTGCTATATATTTTGAACTTTTTCATGATGGGAGGCCAGTGTATATGGACATTTTCATGGTTGGTAAAATTTACCAAAATCTATGTATGTTTCATTTTTAATATCACTTTTACAATCATGTATAACAATTTTGAAACAAACAAATTTGGAAAGACCTGGCCCTTAAGCTTTAAGTTTAGTAAAGTAAATGATTCTTTTACACACCTTGAGGTGCATTGGGTATGTGGTGTTAGCCCAATATTGTTATACACCAATTAAGTAGGTCAGCATGGCTGAATTGATAAGAATGCATGTTCTTAAATATCTGGTGTCCGGGAAGGTTAACCCGGTCAACAAATGCCCGCAGAAGTCGGATGTGTCGGCCTAAAGGCGCAAGAACGCAGCTCTGCTGTAAACAGGCACAATGCAGTCACGTCCGAGAAAAAAAACTCCGGATGAAGGCAGAAGAAGAAGAAACATCTGGTGTGCTGATGCCGAGGTAAGGGGTTCAACCCCTACACCGGACAGTTGGACTTAAATGTTGACCTGTTGTCCTTAACTTGGGGACGTAAATTACAAGTATCTCTGAACTCGGAGTGGGTTTGCCTGATGGTGAGGGACACTGTTAATAGGGAAAGCTAATCACACGCATAAAATTCAGTCCAGTGCTACTAGAAATAGTGTGTAGGACTATGCTTGAGTTCAAAGCGAGCGCTTAAAGAAAATACACTAATTGGCACTTGTTGGGTGTTGTCACACTTGCCACCTTTATTTCCCATGGTATTTCCTGGTACCCATTTTAGGCTGGAATGACAGGTCATTTTTTTTATGGGGATTTGAACACATGACCCGTGGGCCTGCAGGCAAGTGTGCTAGCTCCTGCACTACCATGGCGCCCTTAACCTTTAACAGTAAAAACTCACAGAGAAAAATTCTTCTTCAAGTATGAGGAATGTCACTCATTCTTAGAATGAACTCCCTGTGGTTCATTACAATGTTGGTAGAATAATCTATTGTTTCTGTTGCTTATAAGTGCCACATTACACATTCATATGTATCTGCTTTGTGTTTGTAAATATTTACAAACATTATTTTATATTAGACCAATGACCTATTTATCACAGAATTACATAGTTTCATTACTTCAAGCTAAATAATGGAGCTCATTCTTTGTTTTACTTGCAGCCTGGTGAAATCTGGACAGTTGATGACTGTACCTCATGTCATTGCCAAGGTGGGCGTGTTACTTGCAGTATGAGGCAATGTCCAGCATTCCAGTGTGCAAGTGATGAGGTGCCAGTCACAACACCTGGCAATTGTTGTCCTGTATGTCAGAAACGTAAGGAACAGAATCACAGTAACACTGGATAACATTATTGTATTTTGTTGGCTTTGTTTGTCATCTTTTATATATTGATGCATGACAAGGCAGAAGTGGTTGCGGCCTTGTGGGAGCACGTGTACACCTCGGAGGAGCAAGTGGATCACCATAGTCTGGCAAGAATGAGGCAGCGAGGAGTGACGAGGGGATCTGGCAGACGCTCGATGCTCAGAGGAAGGCGAGACAGACATATAATCAGCTTGCTACTGGAACTATTGGTGTTGGAACTTTTCGCTGGCTGCTGAGGATGGGGACAGAATGCTTGTGGGAATGCCCCGAATGCTGTGATGTCGGTTCCTAAATCAATCAATCAATCAATAATACCATATATACTTTGGAGTATATTTTGCTGTTTTATTTCAGCTAATTTTTATATATCATCATTATCATGTGTCCTGCTTATTAGTGTTAGTGCTTATGTTATCCACATATCTCAGTCCTTGGTGTTTTGGATTAATTATGCTGCTGATATTCCCCCTTGCCATTGTCTTTTAGATCATCAATCATTATTTATCTCTGTCTGTGTCTGCCTGTTCTACTCAGATCTGTTCCAGACATCACAATGTTCTCCATGCCTCTCTTATTTGACCAAAGAACATTTTTTGTTTTTACTTATCGTCATCATCATCATCATCATGTGCCCTGCTATATGGTGTAGGCGTTCATTATATCCAGAGAGCTTGCTCCTTGGTGCCTTGGATAATTTCTTCATTCCTAGGCATGCATGGATGTGGGCCTATACTCCACTTGGAGCTTTAAAAACAGAATAAGAAGATGAGGAAGAAGGTGGAGGAGACTTGTAATATCACATTTTGGTGTTACCATTTTCTTTGATATATCCATTGTTTCTGATTTTGTTTTGTTTATTTTGGTTTCTTTTTATGTTGAATAACAGTCTATTTTTTGCACTTTCTGTTACTACAGTGCCCAATGGTTGTTGCAGATGTCTAACAATAATTACTAGACTTATTTCAAGCTTTAAAAGTACTGGAGATTATAAGAAAAGTATCCATGGTCTCATACTAGATAAGGGAAACTCCTAATTGCACCTGTAAGTAGTGGAGGATGGGCAACGCATAATTGTGTTGTTAATCCAGCTCTAGGGTCAGAGTATCCACTGGTGTAAGTGTACAACTGCATCTGAGCAGAGCAGGACACACACTTGTCCTGGCAGTTGGAAATTTCTGTCAAAGACAGATGTAACATGTCCTCACATGGATGTGGAAATCAAGGGGAAACTCTGACATTATCTTCAAATCCTTTTGAATTTTTGTAGGAAAGTATATTTCATTGAATGTACAATAGCAAGAGTAGCACAATGTGATTAAAGAACTCTAGAAGCAAGGTATATAACTAAATTAAATTGTAATTATCAAATCCAGTGGAATGCCAAGCAACTTGTATAGATAGAACGGAATGACAATTAGCAAACTAAGTGGTCATTTAGTTTAGTCGTTGGATCAACATCACGGCACACGTGTGTAACCCATAAGTGCTCCGTTTTCCTCCTAACTCAAACCTGAGTCTGGAGAAACTCAGCTCAGTGCACAAACTCTGTTGCATCGGCGAGGATCCTGAAATACTTTGGGTAGATTTTTAACTCGAAATTTTGCCTGGGAAGCACCGTTTGGCTACTCTATTTCGATTTCCAACTGCCAAGGGATTTTTTACGTACGCAACAATACACACGGGTGTCTGATCTCACTACCCAGAGACCAGGGGAAATTTTATTACTGGAAGTCCAGGTGGATTTTTTTTAACAAATCCCGGTCCTCACCGGGACCTGAACCCGGGACCTCCAGCACTCGAGGTGGACACCATACCTTGAGACCACTCAGCCCCACTTAGCAAACTAAGTGGCTGAACACATACTGGAATGGGTGGAAAGGAGACTTGAGCAATCTTCTGGAACCCCATGAAGTTGACAGGTCAGAAACACCCAGCATCTTCCAATGCCCAGAAACTGTTACATTGTGGATCAACAAAGAAAAAGCATTTTTTACATTCAATTTCACAAATAACAAACGCATACTCAAATATGTTGAAGCATCAGCAGTTAGGTGTACAAAATCCCTTTTGTACAAACTGAAAGATTTATTAGTGAATATATGATTAGCAATGGGATAACAAATTCTCCAGATCTGAACAGCATGGGTGACTATGTGTGTTATGCATTTCAGCCAGAAAAGGATTCATTTGTTCACTTCATATGATTTATAACCTGCAGTATAAATCTTATGAGATGTAGTGAAAATAACACATTGTGCAGACTGTTGTTTATGGTTTTGTTTACATTCACAAGCTTTCAATCAAACTAAAAAACAGAAAATGATAATCTTGTATGAATAGTTTAGTGTCAGTGCTTTAAAAAGCAGAAGATTCCTGAGATATAAGTATTGCAAAATAATTTGTGTTAAAATATACTACAAAAATTAAATTACATTGGCCAAAAACAACCTTTAGAATGATGTATATGCTCATTTATAATGACCTAAAAATATTTTACCACTAAAACCAAATGACTTTTTCAGATTTTCTGTGAGCATATAAAAACAAGTGAAAGGCTGTATGACCATTTCTGGATCTGTCTTAAGTACCAGTTTTCTTATGGTAACTGGAAAGATTAAATAAGAATTAAATTGTCCCCTATTCTTATTTGGGAATTATCTTGGAAGAAAGATAGCGATGAACATAATTGGCTACACCACCTAATTAACACTGAAGATCAGTCTTTCCATAGTTACATAAATTAATAGAAGCTTGGCCACACAGCATCATGTATACACAGCAAATTCATTGTATTTTTTTAGAGCCAGGCACTTGTCTTGTATTTGGAGATCCTCATTACAGAACATTTGATGGAGCAACCATTCACTTTCAAGGCACATGCAGATATATTATGGCTTCAGATTGTGGTGCAGATCTCTTCAGGTTAGCTATGATGTGTTGTATTTTACTAAGTTAGAGTGAAATAAACTAAAAAAATTGTATATTGTGTTAATTCTGGTACATTTCCTACGGAGTAATAGCAGTTTGGATAAATCAAATCAAATCAACTTTCTTTTAAAAGGGTCCCAAATTGTGCACGCAAGCCCGTCTTACATTCAGCCCTTTCAATCACTCATCTTTCATTCATCAAGAGCATTATACATTCCATCCATCCATCATGTGCCATGCCGGTAAGCGTGGGCGGTCATGTTCTGCCATCTCACTCGATCACCAGAGTCGTGGATCAGCTCCGTGTTCCTGTCTCGACCATGCCACGAGGCCAACTCATCTAGGTATTTACTTCTTTGACTTCCCCTCGATCTTGCCATTTGTCATCAAGTTCTCCAATTTATTTCTTCTCATAATGTGACCAAAATATTGTGACTGTACGTCTAATTTCTCTAATCAGTTTACGATTTTCATTTGTTTCCTGTAGGACTTGGTCATTGATATTTCTGTCTGTCCATGGTATTCTTTGCATTTTCCTCAGAAACCACATTTCCACAGCCATCAGATGTTTTTCAGCTTGTCTGTTCATTGTCCACATTACACATCCATACAAAAGTACAGATTCTATGTAGCATCTCAACACTTTTTCTCGTAGCAATTGACATCTTTTTATTGGTCAGTATCTGCAACAATTAGTAGATGCGGCTTTTGCACACATTGAACAACTAGGGTTAGAATTAAATTGTAAGAAGACACAGATTATGGTTGTCACTAGGAAGAACAAAATACTTCAATGTAATATATATATACATACACATTTTAGACTTGTAAAAAAAACGTATGTTGTAAACAACAAGCTGCCATAAGAATTGATAATGAAATAGGTCAATATCAGTCTATTAAGAGAGGTGTGAGTCAGGGATATATAATGTCTTCAGATCTTGTTTCCCTATACTGTGAAAATATTTTCAGAGTATATATATATATTTTTTTTCCGCGTTTCCATCCTGTTTCAGGATATTGTGGTCAACACCAGCATCTTTCAGCTGTATGTTGATTCCTAAGCTAGATTACGCTCATCAGCACGCCACGACTTTCTGAGCGACCGGCTCCATACTCTCATAAGTCACTGGTGCGACTCAAACCACTTCTAATTCTCGTGCGCTCACGTCACCCACGAGAGTATTCGAGATTAACGGAGAAAGCTGCTAACCCCTCGACCAGGGAGCCGGCAGAGTATATATATATATATATATACACACTAATTATAAATCATTTTTTTAAGTGCATGTGTGGTTATAAGCCTTGATAATAAAATGATCCAGAATTCTTGCAATTATAGTACATTGTTATCTGTATCTATGTGACGAGACTACAAGCTCGTCCAAGAAGAAAATGGATTGATGACATTATAGACATTGTATAGCCACACGGAATGACACTATCCAGTGCCGTCCACCGGGCGCTAGAACGCAAATTATTCCTCCCCACGACGCTTGACGGCAGAAGTGGAAGAAGATGATGATGATGATGATGATGATGGTTATCTGTATGTCTAACCTTTCAGTGTAGAAGTTCAACATGACAATAGAGGAACACCTGGAGAAGTCTCTTGGGCTCAAAATTTAACCATCACTGTGGCAGGAACAGTGATAGATCTACTTCAGGACAGAGCTGTTAAGGTCAGTAATCTAACGTGATACAATGAAAATGTTCTTTTCATTTGAGACAAAATTTATCTTATAACGCTTTTGAAAAAGAGCAGATCAATCATCAAGGCTAAAGAGAATGGTGTGGCAAAGAGAGACCACATCATCTGGATGAGTATTGGCACTCTGAGGCATGGCCAGATGGACTTTATCAGACTGCAACTGGTACCATTAGTATTGCAACTGGAGTTCTTTGCTAATTGTTGAAGATGGAGTCAGCGCTTATGTGAATACCCAGAGTGCTGTGATACCTATTCTTAACTCAGCTAAACACTTTTAACAATTGAGAAATAATTTATTATTTAAAATTACTTTAAGAAATTATTCTGTATTCATTATGTGTTTTGTATGTTTATGCATCATAAATTCTTTGCTTAAATTATATTTGCATATGTCTCAACATAATAAAATATTTGTTTATGTGTGTGCATATGTACATGAATGTGAAGGTATTTCCCTGGTTAGGCAGAATAACTGATAATGGGCAAAGGAGAAATACTAGAGATTTGAAACAGACCTAATTGTGCAGTATTACACAGTTTAAGATTAGCATTCATTGTGGAATAAATTAATGCCATTATTTTTGAGTCACACTAGTGTGTTGGTTAGAATACTTACCTATCAACACAGTGATTTAGATTTTGATTTAACCAGTGTTGGGACTACTACTGACTAGTATGTCTCTAGGGTCAGCCTAACATGAGGAAGAGGATGCCAGTGACGTGGATGAGAATAACAAAGGCAGCTGGTCTAATAGTGATGGCATTATCATGTGTCATTTGGTCATAGAAAATATACACCTTACATATATCAAAGATATCTTAGAGAGCTCATGATTACAGATGACATTTAAACATTGAGCACAACCCACTACTGGCAAAACTGATCGTATTCCGGCACGAACCTAAGGCCTTGTTCATGTCAATTTGGAAGCACTAGATGGCATTGTGAGGGAAAGGAATAGCTAAATAATCATTTGCTAAAATGAACACAAAAATAACATGAAGGAACTGTTGTTTGTGGTAAAAATTGTATTATGAAAATATCAATATCAGGCCTTGATTTGATGTTTGTTTACTACATTTTAAAGTATAACACATATAGATGAATTGTTTACATTCTTTCATATATTTCAGGTGAATGGCAGGCTTGTAAACTTACCCTTTCTGTATGAGCCTCATATCTTGATAGAAGGGTCTTCAAATTATGTGTTGCTTTCTACAGACATTGGACTGAGAGTGTTGTGGGATGGTTCCAGCCATGGAGAAGTCACTGTGCCAGGTGATATTAACATTTTCTGTGCAGGTTGTTTATAAGAGGCGACTTCAGTTGAAGTGAGAACTGTAAGAAGGGTATAGCAACTTAGTTTAAAATTATGTTTGCTCAGAATGCAATGAAATTAATTCTGTTGGTAAATATTAGTAAGTCTGATTCTCATGTAGCAGGTATTTTGCAGAAAATCACTCATCATGGTGCTTCAAAAAGTATCTCAATCTCTTTGCCATTCCTCCCGCCTCATGCACCAAAGTTGTCTGTAATGTCCTGTGTCTATTTTCATGCTGGTCTACTGCTGCCTCTTCTCCCAGAAACCATGCCTTCCAACACTGTTCTTTCCAAGTCTTTGTGATGTTTAATATGGCCAAAGTATTTCAGTTTCTGAGACATGATACTGTTTATGAGCCAGTTTTCTTCCATGTTCAGATCTTGTAGAATGTTTCTTCTCGGTCCACGATATTCTAAGAACTTTTCTGTTGCATTTCAGCTTAAAAAAAACAAATTTTCTTCTTTAGTATACAAAACTGTCCATGACTCACATCCATATGTTACCACAGGCACGATGCATGTCCTCAAAACCTTTTAACTTGTATGCTGGTGTTTGCCACAGGTTCCAAATTTTGTTGAATCTTTGCGGTGATATATGGCCAGCCTACATCTGGTTTTTGTTGAGCAGTTCTCATTGTTGTTGATTATGGAGCCAGGATATTCAAAATCTGTGACATTTTCTATTTCTTCATTGTTAATTCTGGAGCCAGGATATTCAAAGTCTGTGACATTTTCTATTTCTTCATTGTTATTTATGGAGCCAGGATATTCAAAGTCTGTGACATTTTCTGTTCCTTCATTGTTATTTATGGAGTCAGGATATTCAAAGTCTGTGACATTTTCTATTTCTTCATTGTTAATTATGGCGGTAGCTCTTGACCTGGAGGATGCGTAAAACAGGGTCAGGTATGATCGGTTAATATACACACTGTTGGACATGGAAGTCTGCCCTTGCCTTGTTAGATGGGTTGTGGCAGTCCTTTATGAGCGTAAGGTTGCTCTGCGCATGGATTCCTGGATATCTGATCCCTGTACTATTACACCTGGGTTGCCGCAGGGATCTGCCTTGTCCCCAGTGCTCTTTAATGTCTACACCAGCAAAATCGTAGCTATTGAGTCACCAGGTATGGGTAGAATCTTGACATTTGCAGATGATGTGCTGGTGTACAGACAGGGCCAGTTTGGCGAAAGACTTACAGATGGCAGTAAACAGGGTAGCGGAGTAGTGCAGGGACGCAGGGGCTATTATAAACCCAGACAAGGCATCGGTTGTCTGGTACTCCCTGGATAATCGGATCGTCAAGGCAGATGTCCCAGGTATCATGTTGAATGGGTGTCCTCTTAGTCGAGAGAGTAAATTGAAGTATTTGGATATCACCTTTGACGTGTTTATTTTTTAAGGATCATGTGGAGGCTTTGGTGGTGAAGGCTGATAGGGGACTTAATGCATTGAGTTAATAATTTCTGTCATTGAGTATGGTTTGGAGCTGCTGACAGTATCAAAAAGCCAGCTTGAAAGGTTGGAGTGCATAAAGAATGCTGCCATGCGGTTAATCCTGGGGTGCACAAAGGACACACCAATTATATGCATGAGGCATATCCTGGCACTACCAACAATGACAGACAGGCATAGGGTCCTTCAGGCCAAATGGTACCTGAGAGTGGCCGCAGACAGGGATCACCCGCTGCAATCAGCAATGGATATGGTCAAGGGTCATAGACTAAGACGAGGCAGGTCCTGGAAGGCACAGGCAGAACTTTCTATAAATCAGGTGTGTGATCTAGAGACCATCAATCGTGAAAGAGAGTGGGTTGAAGTTCCGGAAGACATCACGGACTGGCACAATGTCATAATAACACTGGGTCGTGAGTGCAGAGAATGGGCTGCGGGCCGCACTGAGTTTGAAGTGCAACAGCTGATCCAGAGTAACACACATCAAGGTGACATAGTCATCTACACCGATGGGTCAGTGGTGAGAAACAGGCGTAGTGGCTGGGGCTTTATTGCACAGGCTAATGGGCGAGTCTTGAAAAAGGAGAGTCTGGCATATGAGACTACAACCTCCAGCATGAGAATGGAGGTGGAGGCAGTGACAGCGGCATTCTTGTGGCTAGAGGAATTTGATGCAACACACGTTGTATTCATTACAGATTCAAAGAGTATGCTTAGTAAGGTGAAGAAAGGAATGTTTCGTGTGGAATGGCTCTTGTCGCTTCAGAGGTCACAGATTTCACTGGCCATGCGGGGGGTATGGGGGAATGAACAGGCTGATAGGCTAGCAGGGAATGCACCTCTTGGTGGTAGTTTGCCTATGGACAAGGGGGAGGTGGTCATGCGCTTGTGGGACCAGATGGAGAAGGCGGATGAACAGATTGAGAACCCATATGTGGAAAGAATGAGATTGCGGGGGATCGGCAGGGGTTCTGGAAGAATCTAAAAACTGAGAGGGAAGACCATGAGAACTTTTAATCAGATAGCGGTGGGAACGATTAGTAGTATGACTCTTCACTGGCTGTTGAACGAGGGGACGGAGCACGTATGGCAATGTCCTGAGTGTAGTGATGTCGGTTCTTAACTCAACTCAACTCAATTATGGAACCAGGATATTCAAAATCTGTGACATTTTCTATTTCTTCATTGTTAATTATGGAGCCAGGATATTCAAAGTCTGTGACATTTTCTATTTCTTCATTGTTGATTATGGAGCCAGGATATTCAAAATTTGTGAAATTTTCAGTTTCTTCATTGATAATGAAGGAATGTGGTTTTGTCTGTGGACATTATTTTTGTTGTGCCCAAGTTCAGAAAAGGATTTTTTGACTTTCACTGCGCCTCTTCACAGACACAATCAACTCTTCTAATCCTGTAGAAGTATTTGAGAGGAGAACTGCGTCATCTGCATATCTAAGTTCAGAAATTTGATTTTTACTGTTACAAAATGATCAAAATTATCTCTGCGCTCATCATTTTTGACATTTCTCATTTCATTCTCTGCATATATGTTGAATAGGTATGGCTGTCCAGGTTTAGCATTGCTACCATAGAGTTGGTAGGTAGATTATGGTATAGAGTGCTTTTGTAGTATATATCGACATGTGTTTATTCTTTAGTATTGGTGCCATTTGTCCAATGAGTTGATTTGCCTTATTGCATCTATTCTCGATCTCGTCTTCTGATTTGCCATTTTATGATTTTATACTTTCTAAGGACTTGAAGCTTTTTTTCTTTTTTTCAGGGGGTGTTCTTTTATTTAGATGAATCTTTTTTTTCTTTCTTCTTTAATTATGTTCATTACCTATGTTTTACTTATGCAAATTTTCATGTTATGTTCCTTGCACACTTCATTTAGACTATTTATGTAGGCTTGCAGTTCTGCTTCTGATTTTGCAATTAGTTCTTGATTGTTAGCAAATAGGGTTTCTTTCATGGTGTAATTTGCTGTTGGTTCTTCTTCAGTGCTCTGTGCTTCATGAGGTGTTGTTGTGATCTTTGATTGGCTGGTTTCTTTACGTATATTGAAATTTATCACTACCTCATTGTCATGTTGTTTTCTTATTCTGATCTAGGTTCATTTAAACGGCAGCTTTGTGGTCTATGTGGTAATTTTAATGGCTTCCCACAAGATGATCTGCGCACCCGATCTGGTCAGATGACCGGTTCACCAGCCACATTTGGCAACAGTTGGAAAGTGAGTAATTTATTTCTCATGATTAGAGATAACAGCTTGGTTATGGTGATTGTTATGAAATTGTTTCTACATGGTAGTTGTGTACCAGTGGCAAAATAATGTCATGGATTGTCTTCAGCAACCTAGTAACCTGCTTTATTCAATATTCTTCTAAAACATTCATCATCTCAGTTATAGTATTGTCTGCACCTAGAGCCTTGCGATATTATATGGTTAAGAGTATTCTGAATTTACATTTTCAAAATTGGTGATCCTCACTATCATCTCGCTCCATCCAGCATAATTTTCAGTTTATCTCTGCCTCCTCTCTCACTGATCTTTTCAGTCATCACATTGTTTTCTAGTGCCTCTCTTTTCATTATCTGACTGAAGAATGCTGTTTGTCTTATTCTTACACTTGTACATAGTGTTCTACTTTCATTAACCTGTTCAAGACAATTGTAATTAGTTACACTGAAATTGCCTGCTTTTTGCAGCATTCGTCTCAGGAACTATGCTCTTTCTCAATGTCCTTCAAAATATGTATAAATTATGAAGTTACGCTTTCAAAATTGGTGGGCTGACTATCTCATCCTCCTTCAAAATTAGCACAAAGTAGTAAATTAATAAGTAATTTTTGTTTCTTCCATATAAGTTATTTTCTTATTTATTTATTTCTCCAAAGTATGATTAGGAAATAATGATTATACTTTTTTAAAATAAATTGTACATATTCATGGATATATATTTTCCAAGAGTGATAAAATCTGCTGTTGACCTCTCATTTTATTTTACTATCGTATTTTATCAATAATCCTTTATGTTCACATACAGGCGAGCGTACAACCTGGAGAAGGCTGTATAGAGGCTGAAGATATTGATCCATGTGTAGCTGCAGGGTATAGGATTCGCAAACTTGCTACAAGCAAATGTGCAATATTGAAGGTAAATTTA
Organism: Cepaea nemoralis; assembly: GCA_014155875.1. Classification (NCBI taxonomy): domain Eukaryota; kingdom Metazoa; phylum Mollusca; class Gastropoda; order Stylommatophora; family Helicidae; genus Cepaea; species Cepaea nemoralis. The sequence goes on along the minus strand of JACEFZ010010168.1, from coordinate 176,847 downwards.
TATGATTAATAGGTAGTAGCACAACAGCCAAAATACATGTTTGCTGTTGTTATCCATGACTTTATTTATTATCTATTTATTCTATTTTCCATATAGATGATGACTTTTGACCCACATTTTCTAGGCAGTATAGGGGGAGTTGAAGTTTTGGATTTTAAACTGGATTGTGATGAGTTTAACGTTTGTATTATAGCCTTGAGATAGAGACATCTAGGCATGGGTTGCTTGAGGAATAAATAGCAGATGAAGAAGAAGTATAGCCTTGATAAAATGCATGCATCTGATTCTTAGCCTTCCTCTTAGCATGTCTTTGTTATGATATGTCTTCATGCTGATAAACTTTAAGAAAGTCCAAAGTGGCAAATGGTATCTGTACTTCATATACCAGTAATAATTTACATGCAAAATTAAAGGATCCGCTGTAGTTTTGTTTCTTTTGTAAGGTTTTTAAAAGTGTGGTTTACCTGTTTTTTTTAATAGGGTTAGAAGGTGTGTCAGATTGTCCTAAATTAGTCTTCGTATGGCATAACTGATACATAAAACATGTTCAATGTTATTTTTATTGAATGTAATTCATTTTCATTCTTATCAGAGTGAGACGTTTGCACGGTGTCACAGAATTGTCTTCCCAGAACCTTTCTTCTCTTCCTGTGTGTATGATCTCTGCGTCTGCATGGATAACTCTAGCTGTTTATGTGACATAGTTGCCACTTATGCACATGAATGTGCTAGAGCTGGAGTCAAAGTTGAATGGAGGTCTAGAAGCCTTTGTGGTAAGTTCTGTATTTTTGTTTATACTGATAAGTATTTTCTTCTAAATCCACACACACACACACATTATTAGATATAATTGTAAATAATGTAACGCTTTCTGTCCCCTAACAGTAAGTACTTAATAGCAATATCTGTTTTGGTTCATTAAAAAATTAAAATTGTCCCTTACTGAAACAAAATAATTAAAGAAACAACTGAGACAGAATGAGTTAAAATAACAAATATCTGAACTGGAAATAATTAGAGCAGGTATTACGACTGAAAGTTCTGTATTTTTGTTTATACTGATAAGTATTTTCTTCTATATCCACCCACACACACACATTGATAGATATAATTGTAAATAATGTAACGCTTTCTGTCCCCTAACAGTAAGTATTTAATAGCAATAGGGTCATCCTAGTCCCTGCATGCACTTAGAAAGAGAGATGCACACAAAAGTAAGCTATTTCAAAAAACTGGTCAAGGTGGTTAAAAGCGAAAAATGGGCAGAGGTGTGTCAAAGAGTAAGCACAGACAAGTTACTGAAATTGTTCTGGCGACTACATAAAAGCAAGAGTGGTGTAGTCAAGAATAAGAGCATTTCTGACTTCCAAGGTGCTGACCTCATCTGGCAGAGGACTGACGAGGACAAGGGCAAAGCCCTCTTTGAACACTATCTAGAGCAGAGCAACCAGACAGACATGAGAGTCCGAAATCTTGCCAAGGAGGTCACCTCAGACAGGTGCAAGGCCCAGAACACTTCGGATGAAGACACAGTGACAGTGAAAGAAATCAAGGCTGTACTTCGACGATCAAATAACAGCGCTCCAGGGCCTGATGGCATAAGATACGACGACATCAATAGTTGTACCGACAATGAGCTAGAGAAACTAGCAGACATGTACAACAACAGTATAGTGAGTGCTAGCATCAAGGAGGAGTGGTTACACAGCTATCTGATTCCCTTGCCGAAGCCTGACAAAGACCACAAAAAAATTCAGGGATATCGAATTATAACCATGCAGAATAAAATAGGCAAGCTGCTGGAGAAGGTAATTGCCAGGAAAATATCTAGCCAGCTAGAGAGGCAAGGTGTTTTCCCACCTACCCTGGGTGGGTACTGTCCAAAAAGAGAAACCTGGACCAATGCAGCAGTCTTTGCCCTTGATGTCTATGAAGGTTTCCACTCAGGCATTGAAACCTTTGCTGCAGCGATTGATCTTGAGGATGCATATAACAGAGTACCATTGGATTTTTTAATGCTTCAGTTTCTTGAACTAACAGTAAGTCCATTCCTCCTTAGTTGGATCGCTGCAGCCCTCTTCCAACGGAAAGTAGTTTTTAGATGTGGCAGTTGGACTTCAGAACTAACAACAATATATCCTGGCCTACCACAGGGATCACCATTATCTCCGGTACTGTTCAACGCCTACACAGTGAGAATCACCAGTGAACAGATCACTGGACCTGGCAGGACATTTTCATATGCCGATGATGTTTTGGTGTATCATCAGGGTAAGAATAGAGAGCAGGTTGCTGTGGAACTACAAACCGAACTCAATCGCATAAGTACTTGGTGTGATGAAGCTGGGGCAATGGTCAACCCAACAAAGGCAACAGTGACTTGGTTCTCGTTGAATAATCATATTGTCAACACTCCAACACCAATTGTAATGCTGTGTTCAGAGACGGTGGAAAGAACGCAGGCAATGAATTACCTGGGGATACTGTTTGATCGAAGCCTTGCTTATAATGAGCACATAGACCAGGTGATAACAAAGGCCAAGCGAGGTTTGGCTGCGATGCGGGTAATGGCGGCAGCAAACTGTGAGCAGCGCCATCTATGTCTTCTGTACGAGGGGCTGGTCATGTCTGTTTTGGAGTATGCAATGGCAATCCTGACTCTCAGCCGTAAGCAGATAGAAAGGATGGAAAGGATACAGAATGAAGCTATGCGCATTATTCTTGGATGTACAAGAGATACAGCATGCAGAGCGATGCGCTACCTTCTTGATTTTCCAACCATTGAAGAGATAATACAAGTTTGCAGGGCACGCGCCTACCTCAGAGTTAACGCAAACACACAACATCCACTGCATAGTGAAATTATGAAGGTGAAGGGCAGCAGGTTAAAAAGAGGACGGTCATGGATGGGTCAAGCCGAAGACATTCTTCAACAGGTGTGTTCACTTGAGGACTTAGAACCTGGCGAGGAGTGGGTGCAAGTGCCAACAGATTTCTGCACATACTTTTCAGTTTGCATCCAACTAGATAGAAAATGCAGACAAGAAAATCCGGCTGCTGTGGAGGCTGAAGTACAAGCGTTGATTTTCGAGAATTCGCTAGACGGTGATGCGGTCATCTACACAGATGGGTCGGTCGTCCGACATGTGAGAAGCTCATGGGCCTTTACAGCTCGAGCCGGAGGGAGAATTGTGAAGGAGGACTCTGGTGCTTTCACTGAAACCACAAGTAGCCTGACTATGTAAGTCATGGCAGTAAGTAAAGCAATAACATGGCTCGAGACACAGACATTCACTAGGGCATGTTTCCTTAGCGACTCAATGAACATGATCAAGAGGATAGAGGAGGGGTCGATCCGAAGAGAATGGTTGCTGCCTCTGAAGCGGTCTCGGCTGGCAAAGATTAGTTTCATCTTCGTGCCAGGGCATGAGGGAGTACAAGGAAATGAGCGGGCTGAGAAGCTCGCAGGTGAGGCTACTGTGGAGGGCGGACGCGCCATGGACCAGGCTGACATTCTGAATGCTCTACGAGACGTAATACTTTTGTGTGAACCAAGTGATGACTGTGAATCTACAACCATGGCCAGACTGCGAGAACAGCAAATTAAAAGAGGGGTGGCCAAACAAGAATACTACGCAGGAAGCCAAAGAAGATTGATAAACCAACACAGAACTGGCATCGTTAGCTGCTACACGCTGTGGGATTTGCTGAGGTGGGGATCAGAGCACTTATGGACTGAATGGTTCGATGTGAAATGAGGATGATCTGTCGACTAACTAACTAACTAACTAACTTAATAGCAATATCTGTTTTGGTTCATTAAAAAATTTAAATTGTCCCTTACTGAAACAAAATAATTAAAGAAGCAACTGAGACAGAATGAGTTAAAATAACAAATATCTGAACTGGAAATAATTAGAGCAGGTATCACGACTGAATAGATTCATTAAACAACTGGCTGAGACAGAGAGCAGATTTTTTAAAACTAATGTGTGCTCCCAGGTTAGTTAAGTTAGTTGCATATCCTTTACAGGACGCAGCAGTCAGTCTCAGCATTTTTTGGCTGTTTGTGATTCCTGGGCAAAGTTTACATTCAGGTGGCTAGAATGCCAGATTCTCCTTGGTAAGGTGTGGATTTTTTTTTCTGTTGGGGGTAAAAAGAAAACCCTAACCTGCACAATTCGCTGCGACTGCACAAGCCAGGATGTCTTAATTTCTCAGGCTCAAGACCTCCTGCCATACACAGCAAGGTACTATATAGGCAGTAAATCACAGTTTTTAAAATGACAGTTTGCCATTGCTTTCAGAACTACCAGCACCCATACCATTTTATAACAAACGAACATTAGGTGGTCTACTGCCACATCACCCACAGCTGTGCTTCAAACGCTGTATGCGGGATTACGAACTGTGTCCAAAACACTCCGTCACGGAGTCAGCCTCCCAGGTTAACCCAACCTAAAATGGGTACCAGGAAATTATTGGGAAGCACAGGCGATACTGACCACATTACTCATAAAAATATTGGTCTAGCACCACATGCCCAATGTGCCTGAAGACATGTAAAAGAGTCATGTATCTACTCACTGGTACAGAAGTGTTCAGCTACAGTGCGATTGGGCTCAGTGTAATAGATAAAAGGTTGCACTATGAATGTCATCAGCTATGTAAGATGAGTGTTTAGCGCCTATGTTCATCACCCACTAAGAGAGAAAAAGACTGGTCACCTATTTCTCCCTGCACTGAGACCTACAAAATGTAATGGCCCTATCACATCACATACTCGTAGCAGGTCTCCACTTCACGACTTTGCTACAATTATTATTATTGAGATTGGCATTTCTCCATTTTTTTCACAGATATAAATACACAAGATATAAACACAATATTGATAATCCATTGCTTCTTTGGTAATTGTTTTGTCCTATTTTTTTTTTTAGTTTTATTTACATTGCAAAGTTCAGACTTTAAAGTATTATTAAATTTACTCTTTCTTATTTCACTGTATGGGTTGGTGGAGATCAGAGTATCCCCTATCAAAGGAGAAGGAAAGTCCCTCCTTCCCTCTACTAACTTACAGAACACCCTTGAGCAAGGTGGAGTACTCAATTAGCGTGCCCACACACTTACACCCTCCCCACCACTTTCTCCTTGATCAAGGTAATGTGAAACTATGGAAGGTGACGGATGAAGCTGGGAAGCAACCCACAAATTTTATGGTTCTGATCTCAAGTTTCATGACGGTAGTCAGAAAATCTCTTTATAGAGGCAATGGCTATGGTCAATGATCAGTATGGTGACTGCTACGAAGGATAACAGTGACAGACTACCTTCTTTTCAGGTGCCTTGCACATCATGTCTTTTCACAATTTAATGGACAAACAGGATCACCAAAGCCACATGGCATGGACTGTAACAAGAAAGGGATCTCATTGCAGAGAATATGTAAATGGATCTCACAAAATAAACACAGAGAACTTCTTCTTCTTCTTCTGCGTTCATCCAGAGTTTTTTTTCGTACGTGACTGTGTTGTGCCTGTTTACAGCAGAACTGCGTTCTAGCGCCGTTAGACCGACACATCCGACTTCTGCTGGCATTTTTTGACCGGGTTAACCTTCCCGGGAACACAGAGAACTGTAACAGATATTAAAATGCCTAGAATCCTTGTTAATAAATCAGTAATTACTTTCTTGTACTGTTATTCTATGTGTTCAGTACTTACGTAAACTGTATCTTAAAATATGTCTTATTCTGCTTGTATTACAGCTTTTGAATGTGATGCAAGCAAGGGGCTAATGTTTGATGAATGTGGCCCTGTTTGCCCTCGGACATGTAGAAATCTGCAGGTGGCTGGATTGAGCAATATTACAGAGACATGTTTCAAGCCATGTGTTGCCAGTTGTCAGTGTACAGCAGATAAAGTACTGCATGAAGGTCAATGTATCTCTCCATCAGACTGTCCGTTCATTGAAACAATACCTATTTTATAGAAGCACATCATGAATTATGTGAAATATACAAATGCTCATAAGATATATTTTTGCTCACATAAATGTTAATATACGTTTTCAAAAAGTGTATGTATTATACTCTGTCTCTCTATTGTTATATATAAAGTGTTAAGTATTTATGGTTGTTTGTAATTTTTTTATAATTAGAGATACATTTCTTCATCATATATTGTTTGGTGTACTTTTTTAAATAACAACATATCGGAACAGTAATAACATCTGATGGAAGATGCCTTGAAGAGATTAGAACAAGAATCACCATGGCAAAAGTAGCCTTTAGCAAGATGAAAAACATACTGACCAATTAAAAGATGTCAATTGAAATGAGAAACAGAGTGTTGAGGTGCTTCATAGAGCCTGTACTTTTGTATGGATGTGAAGCTTGGACATTGAGCAGTTAAGCTGAAAAACATCTGATGGCTGTAGAAATGTGGTTTCTGAGGAGAATGCAAAGAATACTATGGACAGACTGAAAAACCAATGACCTAGTACTACAGGAAACAAATGAAAATCGTAAATTGATTAGAGAAATTAGACGTAGACAGTCAAAATTTTTGGGCATGTTATGAGAAGAAATAAATTGGAGAACTTGGTGTCAGTTGGCGAGAACAAGGGGGAAAGAACAAGAGGAAGACAAAGAAGTAAATACCTGGATGGCTTGACCACGTGGCACATTCGAGACTGGAACACTGAGATGATCCACGACTGGCGATCGAGTGAAATGGCGAGTCATGACCACCCACGCTTACCGGCATGGCACATGATGGATGGATGGATATCATTCTTAGCCTCTCTATTGTTGTCATACATAGTGTGATGTCTAGTTATGTTTGCATATTTGTTTACTGATCTGTTTTGAACCAAGAAGACTTGGGAAGACAATGTGGTGGTTTCCATTTAACTTCCACATCAGCATGGGGATATGTTACCACTGCCTCAGACAGCAATTTCCAATTGTCCGGACAAGTGAGTATCTTGCTCTGCTCAGTTGCAGAGTTGTCAACTTGTACCTGTAGTTACTTGACCTCAGAGCTGCATTTGCCGCACAACTGTTTAGTTTGTTGCCATCCACTACCAATTGGAAGTGCAGTTGGAATTTTCCCTTCGACACTTTGAGACCATGATGCCCTTTCTCATACTCTCCACTACTTTTAGAATACTTCTAGAGGACAGAAGATGAAAAATAACTAATGTACTAATCACTTTAATTAAATATCAGAAGGAGAGTACTTAAATCTGATGTCTAAAATTGTCTGCTGTATGGCAATGAAGTTTGGATTGTGAACAAAGAAATTACAAAGAGCTTTGAGGTGGCAAGGGTATGGTCTCTGACACTAATGTTGGAAATACCTTGGATGGTCAGAGTACTGACAATGATTGCTTGGAAGAGGTTAATGAAAGTAGAAATTATCACAACAATAAGAGACAGACAGTGTTCTTTGGTCATATAATAAGAGGAGAGCCATTGAAGAACATCGTGATAACTGGAAGATCAGTGGAGGAACAGGCAAACCAATAAATATGTGATGATCTAACACGGTGACATTGAGGATTATCATCAATTAAATTGATCCAAAAGACTAAAACTATCATCGGTTATATTGATCTAGAACACCAAAGACTGAGATCTGGGGAGACATAAATACCTACACTGTTCAGAGCACATGATGATGCTAATGATAATTTGCCTATTGGTAATCACTTCTGAATTTTTAATTGTAGTTAGTAACACTAGTAACAGCATTTGTACAATCGTTTATTAATTGCTTTTTACAGAACTATGACTGGTGTTGGTTCCATTACATAGACTGTCTTAGTAGGATAAAAAAAAATTATTATTATGCATACAAAAGAATCATTTACATCATTAATTGACCTTGAGATAATAATTCTTGAAAAAATATGATCTATTTCTCAGGGATTCTGTGATGATTCATTATTTCTGACAGTACTGCACAGTTGTGATGGGTCTATTGCATTTTCAAAGTTAGCAGCTTTGGCATGCAATGTATTTTCCATTTATCGGTTTTATGATTCTCTTCAATTTGAGTATCCTCATATTGTTATGCTGTGTCTTAACAATTACAGTAATACATCTTAGTCTTTCATAAAAATAAACAAGCAACAACTCTAACAGATCTGTGTACAATACCTTGATATAAGCAGGTCTGTGATTGCTAATTTAGCTTCTTCACATGGAGTACCACATTGTCTCTTCATCTTCATTTTGGTATTGTAATATAGATAGATTTGTTCAGTATAAACTTTCTTTTACCCCTATCAGGAATCATTCTTTTTAAGTAGCCTTACCATTGTAATCTTATATATAAAAGGCAATCTCCGTCTGTCTGTCTGTATGTCTGTCCTTTATGCGTTCGCGAACGGTCCATCCGATTGAGATGAAATTTTCTACACGTCTTCCTCTCATTCTCGCGCAGCCAACTGTCATATTTTTTAAGTCTGAAATCGGCTGCTTACTTAATATTATTTAATATTTCATTTTTTATTATAATTTCTATATTGCGAAGGGACTTAACTCTGTAAATGTTATTTCAAGGGGCATAACTTTTCTGTATACCTTAAAGTCATATTGTTGCATCGTTTTCAAAGATTTATAAACTCTTTGTCTATAGTTATGTACCAGCATATGAGTTATAATAAATAATGATATAATCTTTAAGGCATTTTCAAAGTTTTCATAAAAATAATGCACAATGCATAACATTGTAACTCATCTTTTTATGCTTAAAGAGTTATCTACAGTCATGTCGGTGATTAACAACATAATAAATAAATAATAGTTACCTTATCTCTAGCAAGTTTGAAGATTTTATATTTCTTTACACTGTCGCCAACTCTAAGAAGACATGGAACAACTTCAGCCATTATTAAATCTACAGGCATGTGCGTTATAATCCTCCCCCTCCTATCCTCTTCCTCTTCCCGTCCCCCTCCTCCCTCCCCTCCTCCTCCCTCTTCCTCCTCCTCCTACCTTCTCCCTCCTCCTAATCACTCCTCTTCCCACCTCCTCCTCCTCCTCCCTCTACTCCTCATCCCTCCTCCTCCTCTCTCCTCCTTCCTCCACATCCCTCTTCCTCCCTCCTCATCATTCCTCCTCCTCCTCCCCCTCCTTCTTCCTCCTCCTTCTACCTCTTCCTCCCTCCACTTCCTCCTTCCTCCTCCCCCTCCTCCTCCTGCATTCTCCTCTCTCCTCCCTCCTTCTCCTCCCCCTCCTCTTCCTGCATTCTCCTTCTCCCTCCTCCTCCTTCTCCCTCCCTCTTCCTCCTCCTCCTCCCACCTCCTTCCTCCTCCTCTCTCCTCTTCTTCCCTCTCCCTCCTCCTCCTCCTCCTCCTCTTTCCCCCTCCTCCTCCTAATCCCTACTCCTCCCTCCTATTCCTCCCTACTTCTCCTCCTCCTCCTCTCTCCGCCTATCTCTTCCTCCCTCCTCCTCCTCCCTCCTCCACCCTTTTCCTCCTCCCTCCTCCTACTCCTCCTTTTTCTTCTTCTGCTGCTGCTGCTGCTGCCGCCGCCGCTCCATTTACCCAAGTTAATTGTTGGGGGAAGATGTAAAGATCTTTCAAGTGCTCTTTCTAATGCTTTTTGTAAGTTGGTCTTCGTTTATCTAAGGTTGTTCTAACTGCAACCAATAAATGATTAGACAGACAGAGAGGGAGGGAGGGACAGACAGATAGTCGGGAACAGGAACTTATATGACTACTTATATGAATTAAATAAGATGCTCCCCATCAGGGGCTGGGTGAAGCCGGGCCGGGTCAGACAGACAGACAGACAGATAGATAGTCGGGAACGGGAGCTTATATGACTACTTATATGAATTAAATGAGATGCTCCACACCAGGAGCTGGGCGATGCCGGGCCGGGGCAGACAGACAGTCGGGAACGGGAACGAGAACTTATATGACTACTTATATGAATTTAATGAGATGCTCCCCACCAGGGACTGGGCGAAGCCGGGCCTGGTCAGCTAGTGGGTTATATTTTACATAAGAACTAGTAAACAAGTGTGTGAATTTTTATTTTAAACCTTATGTCCTTCATTCATTCATAGTACTATTTTTTACTTGGTAAAATTGTTTTCATCTTACATTCAGTTGGAGCTACAGCTTATGTTTAACTTTTGCTGTATTAAACATTGAATATATACATATATATATATATATATATATATATATATATATATATATATATATATATATATATATATATATATATATATATACGCTATTTATTTTCTAATTAAATGATAAGACTAAGCTAAGTCCCCTATTTAAATGTTGTATCTGCATATGTGAACATAACATGTACTTCAAGATGTTGACAAACTATAAGCAGACATTTTAGCATCATGACTTTCACAAAACAAGCTTAGGAACAAGTATTCTGATTGTTATAGATGTCAATTGAAATGAGAAAAAGAGTGTTGAGGGGATACATACAGCCTGTTCTTTTGTATGGATGCGAAACTTGGACAATGTGCAGTCAAACATCTGATGGCTGCAGAAATGTGGTTTCTGAGGAAAATGCAAAGAATACAATGGACAGACAGAAAAACCAATGACCAAGTACTACAGGAGACAAATGAAAATTGTAGATTGATTAGAGAAATTAGACGTAGACAGTCAAAATTTTTTGAACATGTTATGAGAAGAAATGGACTGGAGAACTTAGTGACAACTGGCAAGATGGAGGGGAACAGACCAAGAGGAAAATATCTGGATGGCTTGGCCACATGGCATGGACGAGACAGGAACACTGAGCTGATCCACGACTCTGGTGATCGAGTGAAATGGTGAGTCATGACCGCCCACGCTTTCCGGCATGAGACATGATTGATTGATTGATACCTGTTCAGTTGCATATCATTTTGATGTAACAGTATTTCTTTGTCTCATGAGTTAACTCTTATTGTAACTATACAGTGACTGCATAATAAATGTGTATAACATTAAAATGTTGCATTTCTTATTATTTCAGAGCTGGTTTACATAATTTAATGTATCGAAGTCTTGTTTGAGTAGAAAATATTTTCTTCTTGAAAATTGTAATTTACTCACTACCATACATTTTGTTCTATTTGTGCTTATATTCTGCAATGTTCATATAACTGGACACAATAGACTGAACTATCTACATTTCAGACTCAGATGGGTTCATCAGGTCTTCGTGTTTATGGCATTAGCACCATGTAGGCCAGTCACCTTCAACAGTCCTGCCCAATTTACAGTAATAAACATAAAACAAATATGGCATCCAGCAAAAACAGTATGGGAGTATCATCAATCTGAAGCTGTCTACTGCTTCTATTAGAGGCATTAATGTAAAAGTCAGTGCAAACGAGGACGAAGATATTTTTGTTGGTGTGTTGCGCTTGATCGCTTTGAACTCAAGAGTAGTCCATACATGCTACTTCTAGTAGAACTGGACTGAATTTTGCGCGTGGATTCGATTTCTCTATTACCAGTGTCCCTCGCCATCAGGCAAATCCACTCCGACTTCAGAGGTACTTGTAATTTACGTTCCCAAGTCAAGGACGAGAAGTCAACATTTTAGTCCAACTGTCCAGTGTAGGGGTTGAACCCATTACCTCGGCATCAGCACACCAGATGTTTAAGAAGAAGCGTTCTTATCCATTTGGCCACGCTGACCTCCGGAAGATGATATAAATTGGTGAGTCACAACTAGGTTGTTTCTCTTGAATGTAAAAAAGCACAGCAGTATATAAAGTAGAGGGCCCCTCTACACACCTTAGGCACATTTGGCCTGTGGTGCTAGACACATATATTTCTGGGCTAATCGGCACTTAGTGGCTAATGTGGTCAGTATTATGCCTGCCACCTTTACTTCCCAAAACATTTTCTGGTACCTATTTTAGCCTGAGGTGAGCTGGCAGCACGGGTACATTTCTAAAATATATGGATTCAAACCCATGACCACCAGGACAGCAGGTGAGCGGCTAGCCACTATGCTACTGCGGATCACACGTAACATTATTTCTTTATTTTTTTTTCGCATATCCTTTACAGGACATCGCTGTCAACAGCAGCATCTTTCAGCTGTCTGTTGATTTCTTGGCAAGATTACGCTCAGTAGTTTGCCATTGCTTTCTGAGCGGCCGGCTCAGTTATCCCGCAAGTCACCAGCGGGGGTCGAACCGCTCCCAGCTCTCGCCTGCTACGAGACTGCATGATAAACAGGATTACGGAGAAAGTGTTGTAACCCCTCGGCCAGAGAGACCGGCCACGTAACATTATATCTCTGTTTAAACCAGCCTGAAGTTAACAACAATGACAATCGTCATAGAAACTACCAACATTCAGTGGTCAACATGGTAATATTTTGATGACATGTTTCATTTCCATTTAAATGACTGAAAATATATAGAAGTTCCCCCCAAAAAATATTCACGTATGTTTCATAACAACTACATGTCTTTACAGGACAGACTTAGATGAAAAAGATGTCAGATCCATTAGTAATATAAATTTAGAGCAAGTAACAACAATTAGATATGAAAATATTTCTCAGGCAATATTTTGAAGCAAATTGGAGAAATACCTCAGTTGAGCATCAATGAAAGAATAAATAAGTCAGATGTGAAAATGACACATTGTTATTTAGCAGAAAATAAACAGTAGTTGTAGAACCTTGTGAAATTTGTAAATATATAGAATGTGGATTGAACATTATTATTTTTTTAAATTGAAGCTATGATCATTAACCATGTTAAGTAGAGACCAACAAAGAATTTCAGAATGAATGACGAGATACTTAATCAATGATCAAGTTACTCGTTAATTAGATGTAAAAAAAAAAATTACCAAAGTGAATCAGAAAGAAGCAACGGGATAAAAATATATTCAACAACAACAGGATAAAAAATGCATTCAACAGCATGATAGACAGATAATTAACATCTAGACAGATAATTAATAAATAAAAAATTAGATTAGTAATTTATGTATTTTCATTATTACTATATGGTGCAGTCACATTCGATACCGCCATAGGTAAAAGTTATTATGCCTTTTTAAAGCACAAACTATCATCTGTTAAGACGGCAAGGTACCAATGTGTGTATATGATGAAGAAGAGTGAACAATGAACAAGTAATTAGATCACTAAAGTGTGGGATGTACACATAAAGTAGAATATGTTAAATTTCTTGGGGGGGGGGGGCGTTGATACAGTGCTAGAGCCATATTTTTATATGTTAATCGGCACTCAGTGGGAGATGTGGTCAGTATCACACTGGATGTCTTTCAATCAATCATGTGCCATGCAATGTATTTTCCAAGATATTTTTTTATTATTTGAATCTGCCCCAATGGCCATGACCAGCAGTGAAACCCATGACCAGCAGTGAGCATCTAGCCACCACGCTGCCACAACTTTCCAGGGAAAAGAGAGCTGATGGAAACAAGAAAACAGAGACAAGTCAAACAAATATATTAGCCACATTAAAAGACACCACTCATGTCATGTCATCTCATCTTGTTCCTCATGTACACTGCGGTGTTGAGGTGAAGTATAAACATCGAGAGAGTGCCCGCTTATGGGCTTCATAAATCAATATTACCATGGACTGTTATTCCCTGTGTCCATTGTTTACATGGTCGGCCTCTTCCTCTGCTTCCATCTGGTCTGTACATCACACTTTTATGAAAACGATAATATCAAGAAAAGGAAGTCACTGGTAATATAACAAGTGGCAAGATGACATCCAGAGACAGACAAACAGCAGTCTGTCTGGGGGGTGTAAAAACAAAGTAAGAGGCAGAGATCCATGCAACCAACTTCCATTGTGGAAATGGCACTTCATAAGTTAACTAACTCATTTGCACAAAGACATTCCTTAACATGTTAATGTAAAGATAATGCTGACGGTTGCAGCACAGGTGACAAGAAATCTGTTTTCCCTGGGTTAATTTTAATCTGAGAACTTATCAAACATTCATCATAATAATTATAGCAGCAATGTATTTCACAAAGACATCCTTACAGAATGTAGGTTGCTATTCTTACAAATAAAAGTTATATAAATGTGTCAAATTAGGCAAGAAAACACAAACAATGCATTTAATATCCTCTCAACTAGTAGAAATGTTATAGAATATTATGGACAAAGAAGACCAAATATACTAACATTCTACAGTATCTGACCATCAAATAAAACTTTACATTCACAGTATCATGTCTTGGAAACTGAACTACCTCGGCCACATTAAGCATTACAGTGGCTTGGAAGCAATATAAAATAACATAAAGTAATGCAGCTTTACAAAACAGAAATACAAACAATATAAAAACATTGCAGCGACTAGCCTTCATCAGCAAACACAACAGATAATCATGGAGAAGACCCTCCAGTGACTACATTAACGCATAAGAACGGAATGAGAAGAATGAAAAGATGAAAAAATGGGAACAGTGGTGGAGGGCATTGGTCCTGGAAGATGAGGCAGGAGTTTACCAGCCACAGGACACAGGACATTGTACATACCTTGGATATAAGGCTGCATGATGCAGAAGTACTGATAAAGGATCAGGAGACATTTTGGTGGGCTATGATGAGAACAATGTTCTGCAAAGGACAAAATATATGATGATGATAGTAGAAGCTTCTCATCTCATCTCATCATGTTCCTCTTGTACCTTGCAGTGTCGAGGTGAAGTATAAACTTCGTGAGAGTGCCCGGTTATGGGCTTCATATATCGATATTCCCATGGACTCTGCTATTCCCTCCATCCAACGTTTATGTGGTCGGCCTCTTCATGTTTCCATCTGGTCTGTACATCATTGCTTGTTGTGGCATGCTGTTGACTGCTAACCTACTTGCATGGCCAAACCATTTGACTTGCTGTTTTCTAATAAAATCTAGAGCAGCTTTAACCCCCACTTTAGTCCTGATTTCTTCATTTCTGATCTTATCTCTTCTTGATACGTTGAGTATTCTTCTCAGGAACCTCATTTCTGTTGTTGTGATTTTTCTTTTCTCTTTTTCTGTCATTGTCCAGGTTTGGCATTGGTAGCACAGAGTTGGTAGGAAGATTGTGTTGTAAAGTGCTTTATTAGTAGTTATTGATACATGTTTGTTCTTTAGTATTGGTGCCATTTGTCCAATGAGTTGATTTGCCTTATTGCACCTATTTTCGATCTCGTCTTCTGATCTGCCATTTGATGATATTATACTTCCTAGGTACTTGAAACTCTTTACTTGTTTCACGGGATGTTCGTTTAGGTGAATTGTTGCTGTTTGTTCTTCTTTAGTTATAGTCATTACATCTGTTTTGCTTGTGCTAATTTTCATGTTATGTTCCCTACACATTTCGTTTAGACTATTCATGTGGTCTTGTAATTCAGCTTCTGATGTTGCTATTGGCTGGTTTCTTTACATATGTTGTCTATATATGTTATGAACAAGAGAGGGGACAGGACACAACCTTGTCGTACTCCAGATCTTATGGTGAAGGGTTCTGAGTGTCCTCCAGTTGCTCTCACTGTGCATTCACTGTTGTTGTATAAACTTCTACATAGGTTTGTTAGATGTGTACTCACTCCATATTGTTTAAGGATTTCCCACAGCTTGTTTCTACCTACCCTATCAAATGCCTTTTCTTGGTCGACAAAGGCTAAGTAGAGTGTTTCATTGAATTCGATTGATTTTTCTATAAGTTGTCTAAGAGCAAAAATGGCGTCTGTGCATCCTTTGTTTTTCCTAAATCCAAGTTGCGTTTCGCTTAGCTGGGGTTCTAAAGTAGTTCGTAATCTTTTTTCAAGAATTTTGCAAAATATTTTCCCAGTATGACTCAACAGTGAAATGCCTCTGTATTGTGTGCAATCTCTTTTGCTGCCTTTGTTTTCCAAATTGGGATAATTATGGCGTTTCCCCAGTCTCGTGGTGTCTGTTGTTCTACCCAAACATGGTTGAATAGTCTATGTAGCCAAGCTGTTCCTACTTCTCTTGCTGCTTTAATTAGTTCATTTGGTATTTCATCCTGTCCTGGTGATTTGTTCAATGGGGCTAATCTGATGGCTTCTATAATTTCTTCTTTTAGTATGTCTGGTTCTAGTTCTTCGGTGACATCTGTGTAGGTCTCTTGAATTCCTGTGGCATCTGATGGGATGTTGAGAAGTGATAGTAGAAGCAAAACATAAAATACATTCTAGTATTCTGAGTAAAGGTTGTACTATTTCAGTGTGAAATTTTATGCCTTCACATATTCTAGGCAATAGTGTAAGTAAATTTGGGTGGCCAATTCCAGTTCACTGTCTTTTCTTCCCAGACAATGTACAGAAAATCCAAAAACTTATCCAGTGCTCATTTTATGAGGCTGGGTTTACCCTAGAACTACACTTGTTGCAAAAAAGAAGCCTGCCTTTGCTAAAGATTGAATCTGTAGCACTAACTTTGTAGGCAAATGCACTAACTACTATGCCATACCATAACATTGCCAGTTTTCAGTACAGCTACCATTGCCATAAACATGTACAATTGTCTGCAGATTAAATGTACACCTTTGGATCACACCACAGCCTGAAAAAATAAACTACATTTTAAATTATAGATATCAGTATAATTGTTATTGTTAGTGAGATAAGAATATGTGATTTAATTTATCTTAGGCATAACAAATAATGGTTTCCTGCTAGTTTAAGAGTTTAGTATGGGATTTATACCCTGTCAGTCTAAAAATAAATGTGCGTCTGCAACAGAATAGGCAACAAACTAACTTTGCCAAACTAACTTAGATGGACATACAGAGTTCCATACTTCTACATTACTGATGGTGAATCTATAAACAGATGGCTGTGTCAACCAAGGAAAATACTAGACACATGGATTCAAACCTGCACCCTTTAAATGATGAAAGTGCCTCACCGATGAAACCAGTGTACTTACTTTTAACATTTATGCACGGCCACTAATTGTTATTTGGAGGTAATCCCGGTGTGGTCATTACATCTTTCAATTGTTACATTGTGTGGTCTATCCTCTACTCTCTGCTTCTACAGTCTACCTGTATGAGCGTCGATCAGTGCTTGTGAATTTCTTGCTCATGCTATTCCAATGTTCACAGGGATTCCACAACAATTAATATTCCAGTAATGGCAGCACTTCTCGCCAACAAGTACGGCTTTGGAAGCATAGTGATAGAGAATTTATGTTTTCGTTTCCTTGAACGCAGTCTATAACTAGTTATTTCTCTGTATATTATAAGTAAGTCACAAATGGCTGTAGAAAAATAGCTAAATATGATAACAACTTGAAACCAGTTTATTTGTATACATACATTGTCGCTTTATTTCTCAACATAATTTCCACCAACATTGATGCACTTATCCCATCGTTTTACCAGTCCTCCCAAACTGGCTGCATAGAAATGCGTGCTCTGTTTTCTAAAACACATTTTCACTTCACATTCAACTTCGGCATCATTCGCGAAATGTCTCCCGCCAAGGTGGGTTTTCAGTGGACCAAATAGGTGGAAATCGCTAGGGGCTAAGTCGGGGCTGTATGGTGGATGTTCCAGAACTTTCCATCTTAGTTGGTTAATTTTCTCCTGAGTTAATCGAGCCGTTTGTGGTCTGGCATTGTCATGAAGAAGCAACACTCCTTTAATCAGCAGTCCTGGACGTTTTCTTTGAATTGCACCATGAAGCATCGATAGAACTTCACAGTACGATTCAGAATTCACATTGTCACCTTTCTTCTTGAAATTGGTTAAAAGCATTCCTTGACAATCACAGAACACTGTCAGCATAACCATCCCTGCTGATGGCATAACCTTTAATTTTTGGACACAATGCGAAGAAGGATGTTTTCTACCCAGCTATGCACCGCTTTGTCAGTTTATGGGGCAAACATTTATCAGCATAAACAGGAAGCATTTCCTTATGAATGTCCTTTGCAGGCAGTTTTTGCCCGTAAAAAACACACAACAGCACGTTGCTCTTTGGTTGTACACTCCGTAAGTACAGTCGCCATTTTATTTATGTGCATGAGGCACCTGACGAACACGAATATAAAGTTCGATGTTGCTGTCACCTAATGACACCTGTAGAAAACACCAACTACATTTACCTGTCATCCCACATAACTGTGTGACTTACTTATTGACTCGCCCTCGTAGATATAGACTAATCTCAAGCGATTTAGCCATTTCTCTGTATATGATATCAGATATAGGCATATTCCAAACAAATTAGTTATTTCTATATCTATATATTAGGTACAGGTTTATTTCAAACGACTTAGCAATTTATCTATACGTAGACTGAATCCATGTGTATTAGTATTTATCTATATAGGCCTATCAGTTATAGTTATATGATTATTTTTTCGTAGACTAATGATACAGTTATTGCTGAGCTGGAAGATATAGTGTATGAAGCCAGAATGCGGGCAAACAATACGGGGCCGATGCAGATTTACTTCTCCAGAGCTGGGCAGCAACAGAGACAAGGAAGACTGCGCAGCTGACTTACCGTCCATCTTCGATGGCGCGGATGACTAGGAAGGGCCGTGGCGCGTACCCAGCAGTGACCCAACAGTTTGGATTGCGACCTGACATTGTACTTCACACCTCGTCGGCTAAGTAGCTAGCTAACGCTGATTGAGGTGACCGTTCCATATGAGTCGAGAATCGAGGCGCAGCACACGTACATGATGGAGAAGTACAGTGACATCATGGTTGCAAGTTTGAGACTGGAAGGGCACACTGCCAGGCTATTCGCGGTGGAGGTGGGCGCAAGAGGTCTAATCTTCTACATCGTGATAGTTAGTTAGTCGAATAAGTGCTCGGATCCCCTCCTCAGTAAATCCCGCAGCGTGCAGCGGCTAACGAAACAAGTTCTGTGTTGGTTTATTAATCTTCTATGGCTTCCTACGCAGTGTTCTTGTTTGACCACACCTCTTTTAACTCGCTGTTCTCGCAGCATGACCATGGTTGTAGATTCGCAGTGATCACTTGTTTCTCGCAAACGACTTACGTCTCGTACCGCAGTGGGTCTCAACCTTTTTTGGTCCGTTCCCCCCCCCCCCCCTCACCATATTTTTAGGACATCATTCCCCCCCTTACCATATTTTTAGAAATTCATTCCCCCCTTTTGTATTTCCTCCCTAAAAATTTTCCCCTGCCCCTAAACAGTATACGTAATAATTGAAGCTAAATTTAATAGCCCATACTAAATCAAGTCTAGACATGTACATAAAATGTGATTTGCGGATCTACTTACGTTATAAAATGAATTTCAGTAGGGTGATGCGTAAAGTATGAAAGGAAAAACAAGATCAAGTAATCGGTTCTTGTATTAACGCGATCTTGAAATAATCTTCATTCCCCCCCCCCCTGGAAACCCCAAAATTCCCCCCCCCCTGGGGGGGGGGGGAATTCCCCACAGGTTGAGAACCACTGTCGTAGCGCATTCAAAATATCAGCCTGGTCCATGGCTCAACAGTCTTCCACTGCAAGCCAGTCAGTCAGCCTGCTCATTTCCTTATGCACCCGCATATCCCGGCACGAAAATGAAACTAATCTTTGCCAGTGGAGACCGCTCCAGAGACAGCAACCACTCTCTCCGGACCCACCCCATCTCTATCTTCCTGAGCATACTCATTGAATCACTAATTCTGCTCATTGAGCTCATTGAGTCACTGTAATTTCTACTTTGTGTATGACGTGCTAAAACATTCGTTCGTTCGTTTGAGAACAAAGAATTAAAAATTCGACCTTGTTCAACCTGCCGTATGTGAGTGGCACCTTACAGTCTTGACAGACCAAAGTATGTGAGTTAGAATTTGGCCAAAATTCCATCACAATGCCTGGGCAGAGCTTCAAAGACCATGTGGTGCCCAATCGACACGTTCCTTCTCTCGGCCTTGCCTTGTTTATTCCAGAGGAATGGATAACCAGTACGTCCGGAACAAGGCAGGCTGCAGACTATGGCGACTCAACGTCAAACCCCCGAGGCCTCGCCTCCACGAGCAGGTGGCGAGTGGTGGCCAGACACTGAAACCCATAGAACCTGACTTAGAGGCATTCAGCCAAGTCCCACAGGTGAGGGCCTCGTACGCGCCTGGACCATAGGACGCGTACATCTGCCACTACTTTTATCGTTTCTTTACTTATTCAGTCAGTCGGTGAAGATTTGTCCGCAACAGACGAGCAATATCTCCGGCGGGCCTATTCTCGCTGGTCGCGAGATCCGCACAGTGGAAGGATGGGAGATTTGCTCGAAACAGACGAGCAATATCTCCGGCGGGCCTTTTCCTGGTGGTCGCGGGATCCGCACGGGTCAGGCGGGGGTCTGACGGTAGTATACGCTTTCACAGGTCAACCTGCCATAACCCGGTTATAACTGAGGTACGGGTTTTCTTTCCTTTTGCTTGTTTAAATTATGTTTTCTCGTGTGGTAAATTTCATGCCAGCTGGTGCGATTTCTATTGTGCTTCTCAGGCTGTCAGTGACGGCTCGATGCAGTTCCGGGCGTAGCCCTTAGCAGGATCCGTCCGTTGGGGCTGTTCCTTTCTTTTTTAAACTGCCCCGTAAACTTGTTGGTCTTTATAGATGGTCTGCTGTCTTTAGCTAGATCTGTGAATTTCGGTTTGACAGCTAGGCATCAAAGGACAAGTAAGAACGCGGGCATTGAAACAATTGGGTGAGGCAGTCAAAAAGGCCATATGCTGGCCGTGGAACAACAGGAACACAGAGTGGGACAAGTCCCTATATTAATATGACTAACGTTTTCGTCTGTAACTGCATGGCAACTAACACAGGAACCAATCTCTCAACTAAGAGCTAGAACTTGTACTGTCTCGAGTGACCTCCATAGTCTTCCTTCCGAGCGAGGGCAGTGCATCTAAGAACGGGACTATTCAGTAAGGGAAAATCGCTCCACGATAACAGTCGCCAAGTTAGGTAAATGTCGGCCGAAGTCCATCCTCCATGCCATGGTGGTAGTCGTCATGCGAGGACCGTACTCCGCAGCAGAGACCAAGAGAGGGGTCGAGGAACCCAGAGGAAGAGCCGACTTCCAGAGTGCGATGCCATGAACGGGGTACGAAGAAGGAACATGGCAACGACGATCGTCGGGGCATCGCAAGCGTCTGTGCGGAGGCGACAGAAGTAAAGCCAGGGAAGAAGCTGGCTTCCCACGGCCACAGGTGCCAGGATTTGTGTGAGGGTACGAAGCAGCGGGTGCACAAGGCTCTCCTCCCCGAGGGAAGGGTGGCTTGGTATGGAACACGCAACAACGCAAGGATAGCGCAAAAGACCGAACGTCTTGAACGCACGGCAGGGGAAAGACACCCAGAGTCAGGACCTGGGCGGGCCATCCCCCCACAGAGTGTCAAGAAAATAAAGAGCCAAAAACATTCTAGGAAGTGGGACTACTTCTGACGATCAGAAAGCCGCTGTAGTGCTTGCTCCGCGGTGGAGTTTTTATCATTTCAACTGTCTGGGACAAGAAGAAGAAGCTGAACTTTTCAGTAAGCGGATTTATGTGCTTGTGATATTTCCGTTTTTCATGTTGCTTATATTCTGATAGCTGTGGTAGCGCAGAGACTAGCACTCTTGCCTGGTGGTCATATATTCGAACCCTCACCGAATACAAATAAAAATTGACCTGGGCTCCCAGGTCGATACGGCCTAAAATGGGTACCAGGAAGTGTTCTAGGAAATAAATTCGGCCTGATTGATACCGATCACATCTTTATTGAATGGTGACTGATCCATAAAATATGAAGGTAACACAGCTCCATATACCCAAGGCGCAGGACAAGGTCCCTTAATCCTTATGTTTACTCATATTCTAGTTAAAAAGTTAGTTGCATATCCTTTAAGGACGTTGCAGTCAACACCAGCATTTTTTGCTGTTTTTGATCTCTTGGCAAGTTTACGTTCAGTAGTTTGCCATTGCTTTCTGAGCGACCAGCACCCATACCATTTCTTAAAAACCAACACAAGGCGGCCTGCTGCTAAACCGCCTGTATAGCTGTGTTTCGAACGCGGTTTGTGGAATTACGAACTGCGTCCGTAAACCCTTCGCCTATATATTATAATATTAATTTGAAGATGATTGTTGTCCAAAGAGGGTCATGAATTGTCATTTACTACCTATCCTAGTCATAGTATAGTAGGCTACCTTGCGGTGTAGACAGGGGGGGGGGGGGACTTGAGCCTGTGGAATTAAAGCCGCATGGCTAGTGCAGTCGCCGCGAGCTGTGCAGGTTAGAGTTTTCTGTTTGCCCGGGGCAGAATAAAACTCTACGCCTTAACGAGGATTCGAACCCTGGTCTCCCGAAGGAGAGCCCGGCATTCTAGCCACTCGGCCAGCCGCTCCAATGGCGCAAGTTAAAATGCCCCAGGAACAATGATGTTAATTTTGTACTGTTTCAGACTGTACACAACTACATCTCCGTTATTTCAAAAGTGTGTGCTACAACTAGTAACTACAGCAACAGCTGTTTGTATTTGTATTCACTAATAACAATTGTGTATAGGAACAATTCTGGCCATAGTGAAGAAAATTAAACCAAATAAATGCTAGCTATGTTTCCTACCCTATGTCATTTATACATCAAATCAAAGATGCAATGAATGAATGGTTCTCATTATTCGTGATGGACGAACATCCATTTAATTTATATAAATTTATAAATTATTAATATTTATTTGTAATGAATGGGTCTATCGCAGAGCTTGTAATCAACGCACTGCTTTGTACTTACTGCTAATAGGTCTAGTTAGTAATTAATTTAATATTATAATTTAAATAATTATATTAAGTCAGCAGAACTCAAACAAAATGCTCCGTTATGTTATATTATAAAAGTATATAATTTAAAAGAGTAATAATAATAATATAGTAATTTTTTTTTTTTAAGCTTATCCCTTACAGGACATTGCAGTCAACATCAGCATTTTCAGCAGTTGTTGATGTACTAGGCAAGATTACGCTCAATAGTTTGCCATTATCCGATCTCCTCTCCCTATATAGCGAAGTAATAATGAGAGAGATCAAAGAGAAGCCATCATCATCAAGTGCCGTGCCGGCTGACGTAGGCGTTCATGGCTCTCCATAGATCTCGGTCTTTGGTTTTCTGGATCAACTCTGGTGCTGATATTCCTCCATGCCACCGTCTCAATCCATCCAGCATTACTTCTCTTGGTCTACCTCTGCCTCTCTTCCCCTCGATCTTTCCAGTTGTTACGATGTTCTCCAATGCCTCTCTTCTCATCACGTGACCGAAGAAAGATGTTTGTCTCTGTCTTATTGTTGTATATAATGTTCTAGTTTCATTAGCCTGCTTCAGGCAGTCGTCGTTAGTTACTCTGGCAGTCCAAGGAATTCGCAACATTCGTCTCAGGAACCACATCTCTGTTGCTTCTAATTTCTTCTTAATTTGTTCATTTACGTTCCAAGATTCACTGCCATTCAGCAAAACTGGTTCTACATAGCATTTCAGCACTCTCTTTCTTACATTCAGTGATAGTGACTTATTGCATAAGATATACTCTTCATTTTCTGAAAAGCGGCTTTTGCCTGCCCTATTCTACTCCTAATCTCTGTTGTACATCTTCCATCTGATGTTATAAATGCCCCTAGGTATCTAAAATTATCAACTTGGTTAAGGATTTTCCCTTCTATTTCTATGTCACATTTTGGTGTCACCATTTTCTTTGATATTACCATTGTTACTGTTTTCTTGATATTCAAGGAGAGTCCTTTCCTTGCACTCTCTGTTACTACAACGTCTAATAATTGTTGTAGGTCTGTTGAATTATCCGCCACCAATACTGTGTCATCTGCATAGCGTATATTATTTATATTATAACCTCCAACTAGTATTCCTGGCATCTCTTTGATCTCTCTCATTATTACTTCGCTATACAGGGAGAAAAGATCTGGTGACAAGACACACCCTTGTCGTACTCCTAGCTTTATCTGTTCGTAACTACCCTCTTTATTTCCCATTTTAATTGCTGCTACTTGGTTCCAGTAAACATTCTTTATTATTCTTAAATCTTTTCCATCAATGTTGATATCTTCCAACATTTTAATCAGTTCATCATAGTTTTACTTTATCAAATGCCTTAGTATAATCTATGAAGCACAAATATATGTCTCTCTGTTTCTCTATTGACCTTTCTATTAGTGTCCGTAATGTATAAATTGCATTGTTTGTGCCCTTTCCTTCCACAAATCCATACTGTTCTTCACTAATTTCCATTTTTATTTTCTTTTTGAATCTTCTCATTATGATTCTGAGTAGAAGCTTAGTGATATGGTTTATAAGGTTAATTGTACGAAAATCTTCACAATCAATTGCTCCTGGTCTTTTTGGTATAGCTATAAATAAAGATTTCAGCATATCACTGGGTAAATATCCACTGCTGTAAATATCATTCAACATTTTGGTTAATATATCTACTCCAAATTCTCCCAATACTTCTAATTCTTCTATTGTGATTTCATCTGGCCCAGCTGTTTTTCCTTTCTTCATACGTTTCATAGCTTCAGCGACTTCTTCTTTCAGAATAGGTGGACCTTCTAAGTTACTATCTTCTGTTAATTCTCCCCTTTCTCCTTCATATAATTCTCTTATATACTCATTCCACCTCTTCATTATAGCATCTTCCTCTAATATTATCTTTCCTGTTTTTGATTTCAAACACCCTGTATTTATTCTTATTTTTCTTCCTGTAAGCTCACTGATTTGTCTGTGCATATTTTTTGTATATTTAATGGAATTTAATTCAATTTTTTTGCATTGCTCGTTTAACCAACTTTCTTTAGCCTTCCCACATTTATCTTTTATTTCTTTATTTATCTTAGCGTATTCTTGTTTGTCATTTTTACTCTGTTTTCTTTTGTCCATCAGTTTTAAGATATCTTCATTCATCCATTTTTAATTAGCTATTTTGCCTCTCTCCGGTAATACTTCTTTGCTAGTTTGATGAATGGAGTCCCTTAACATTTCCCATTGTTCATCTATACTCTGTATTTTAGTTATTGCATTGTACCTATTTTTCACAGTCACTCTGTATTGTTCTTGCATTTCTTTATCTATTTTCAGAACCTCTTTATTAAGTCTCATGTTCTTAACCATTTTTTTTCCCTCTCTTTAATCTTACTTTTATTTGTCCACATAGTGGTACATGATCACTATTACAGTCAGCACCAGGCATTGTCTTTACATTAATTAAAGCATTTCTAAATCTTTTATTAATTAGTATGTAGTCAATTTGGTTGCGTGTTTTCTTATCAGGGCTTATCCATGTGTATAGTCGTCTTTTATGGTGTTTAAACCATGTGTTTCCAATTATCATCTCATTGATATTTGCCCATTCTATTAGAGAAGCCAGGAATGCTAATTGGAGGATATAATATAAACAATATACGCTATGCAGATGACACAGTATTGGTGGCGGATAATGCAACAGACCTACAACAATTATTGGACATTGTAGTATCAGAAAGTGCACAGAAATGACTCTCCTTGAATATCAAGAAAACAGTAACAATGGTGATATCAAAGAAAATGGGGACACTAAAATGTGACATAGAAATAGAAGGGGAAATTCTCAACCAAGTGGATAATTTTAAATACCTAGGGGCACTTATAACATTAGATGGAAGATGTACAAAAGAGATTAAGAGCAGAATAGGGCAGGCAAAAGCCGCATTTCAGAAAATGAAGAGTATCTTATGCAATAAGTCGCTATAAATGAATGTAAGAGAGTGCTAAAATGCTATATACAACCAGTTTTGCTGTATGGCAGCGAATCTTGGAATGTAAATGAACAAATTAGGAAGAACTTAGAAGCAACAGAGATGTGGTTTTTAAGATGAATGTTGCGAATTCCTTGGACTGCCAGAGTAACTAACAATGATTGCCTGAAAGAGGCTAATGAAACTAGAATACTATATACAACAATAAGAAAGAGAGAAACAGCTTTCTTTGATCATGTGATGAGAAGAGAGGCATTGGAGAACATCGTGACAACTGCAAAGGTCGAGGGGAAGAGAGGCAGAGGCAGACCAAGAGAAATTATGCTGGACGGATTGAGACGGTGGCATGGAGGAATATCATCAGCAGAGTTGATCCAGAACACCAAAGACCGAGATCTCTGGAGAGCCATGAACGCCTACACCAGCCGGCACGGCACTTGATGATGAGTTTGCCATTGCTTTCTGAGCGACCTGCTCACATACCCCATAAATTACCAACTCGGCAAGAACCGCTACCGATTCTCATTTCAGGTTACGTTACTCACGAGAATGTACGGGATTACGGAGAAAGACGTTAACCTCTAGGCCAGGGAGTCCGGCAATTTAAATTACTAATATTATTAATTAATATAATTTATATCATATAAATTAAATGATATAGTGAAGCCTTGACTTACGGACGTAAATTATAAATACCTCTGACATCAGAGTGGGATTGCCTGATGGCAGGGACATTGTTAATAATAAAAATAGGGATAGCTAATCCACAAGCAAAATTCAGTCCAGCACTATTAGAAGTAGTGTGTATGGACTACGCTTGAGTTCAAAGCGAGCAAGTGCTAAAAAAATACTACTGGTAGTTAGTAGTATTGTTGTCTGTACATTACATTACTGTTTCATTTGCCTCATGCTAGAAACTAAAATGTATCACTAATTGCATCCAACATTAATGACTAATTTAATATAAACGCTCAGATTTACTTGCTGCTTCTGTGGGTCACCATTTCTGATTTCAAATATGGAACAGCATATAAAAGACAGCTTGTCATTTCTGGCTCAATGGGATTGGATTCACAACTTTCAAGTAAAGGATATTTTTGTGAAAGACATTTTTGGAACCATACCCAGCGAGGTATTGACACATCAAAAGTTGTTTCATAACTATACTATTGAACTATTTGTTTTGTAATGGTATTTTGTAATATTATTTTATTATGTTATTTTATAATGTTAAAACATTTATTATAGTATACTATTTCAAAAACACTGGTTACACATGATGTGCATTCATTTATCATTATGCTAAGACCACAAGCAATTACAGGATACAGTTTTTTTAATAAATAAGTAGCATTTTAGCAATTAAAAACCAGAGTAGGAGACATGCAAATAAAGATAGATATTGTTGTAGGGCAGAAAAGTGTTAGGTGTTAACTTTGGGCTCAATACCAACTTGGAGAAGACTGTAATTATGTACCAGCCAGCTCCAGGGAATAATCACACTGTGCTGAATATCAAAGTGAATGATCATAGGCTAAGTGTTGTGGACAAATTCACCTATCTTGGCAGCACTGTGTCACAAGCTGCCACAATTGATGACGAAGTGAATGCAAGAATCTCCAAGGCCAGTGCGGCCTTTGGCAGACTGTACAAGAATGTATGGGACAGAACTGGAATAAGCCTGCAAACAAAGCTAAAAGTCTACAAAGCAGTTGTATTATCCACACTGCTATATGCTTGTGAAACCTGGACTGTTTATCAGCGACACGCTAGGAAATTAAACCACTTCCACACAGTCTGCCTAAGGAAGCTACTGAAGATTAAATGGCAAGACAAGATTTCAGACACTGAAGTCTTAGAAAGAGCATCCATGCCCAGTATCCATACTCTACTGATGAAGAATCAGATTCGCTGGGCTGGTCACTTGACTCGCATGACAGATCACAGGCTCCCTAAACGAATTTTTTACAGCGAACTGCGTTGTGGTAAACGCTCCCAAGGTGGCCAGAGGAAACGCTTTAAAGACACTGAAAATTTCACTGAAGGCTTTTGGAATTCATTATGACACCTGGGAGGCTGCAGCCAGACACCGAAATTCGTGGCGTGCATCATTACGCAAGGGTGCATTCATATGTGAGGCAACCAGGACTGCAAGAGCTGTGAAGAAAAGGCAGGACAGAAAAACCACTGCAGGAAATCCTCCTCCAGAAACGTCATGCATTCCTTGCCCACATTGTCAAAGAACATTTCGAGCCAAAATAGGCCTTATCAGCCATCTTAGAACCCACGGCTCCATACCTTCAACCCCACTGGATGAAATGAATGGTCATCATCATTCTTGATGGACAAACAACACACAGGTGTTAGCCTTCACATATATGGGGTTATGACATTTCTTGTATGGCATATTGCTAAAAACAGAGTTACAGAAAGAAGTGTACTAGCATGAGGCATTAATATAATGTAAGAATTAAAAATGTACCATGAATACAGACTTTTTCTAGCATATATTCAAATATGAAAGTGGAATCAACCAGCATACCCGTTGGCAGCTTGTAAGGTGGTAACCCTCCACTGTGCTTAGTCCATGTCCAACTGTCAGAGATCAACCCAGGGGTATCACATTTTTCATCTTAACCCCCATAATAATTTATCAATTTATCCTTAATTCTTTATAAATTTATCCTTGGCTTCACTTTAATTTTCCTTTCTGGAACTTATTCCAAGGGATATGTGGTGATGGTGTTGTCTGAGAACATGGCCCATATAATATATATCTTAATTAGAACCCAGATGGGTTGAGTAGGATATTGATGACAAATATGAAGGAGAAGGCATGGCCTTTGCAACTTCAGCTGTTAAAATGTTTTAATCATCATCATCATCTTCCACTTGTGCCGTTAAGCATTGTGGGGAGGAATAATTGTCATTCCAGCCCAATGGGTGACACTGAATAGTGTCATTCTGAGTAATTGTAGAATGTCTTTGATGTCGTCGATCCATTTTCTTCTCAGGCGTCCTCTTGCTCTCATAGCAGATGTTCTTTGATTTATAGGGCCAGTGCTGTTAGTTGATGATGTTGCATTCTAACAAGATGACCATACCATTTGATCTTCTGTTTTTCAATAAATATGGCACAAGGAGTTGATCCCACTGTATTTCTGATAACATCATTTCTTACTCGGTCTCGGGCAGTTATGTTGGCAGAAATACTTGTGTCCTTGTCTTACAGAGCCCATAAGAGA
The DNA here is from genome assembly GCA_014155875.1 of Cepaea nemoralis. NCBI lineage: Eukaryota > Metazoa > Mollusca > Gastropoda > Stylommatophora > Helicidae > Cepaea > Cepaea nemoralis. The sequence goes on along the minus strand of JACEFZ010010168.1, from coordinate 147,833 downwards.
AGCAAAGAATATTAACACTGTAACCTACATAAATAAAATTAGTGGAACAGTGGTCACGCTTTGGAAATGTAACCAAAATAAAATAACATGAAGTAATGCAGCTTTCTAGTGACTGCCGCCGCTCCCATCAATGATGAACTGTATATTTTTGTGGCAGACTTTTGTGTTGGCATTCTGGCAGTGGCCTTATGTATAATATTCTTGTGCTGGCTGTTGGTTTGTCGAGACTCCTGTCTGTTCCACTTTTCACATGGGGCAGTGAGGAGCAGTTTGTGTGATATTCACTGGCACAGGAATGGAGCATTATGGAGAGGACCCTTTGCTGTGAAGTTGGAACAGCGACTAACAAATGTAGCTTTATAAAACACAGTTGTTTTTGTTCTGTAAAGCTGCATTTCTACATGTCATTTTATCTTGTAACCTACCATGCATGTCATAAGAAGTCACTAAGGAGGGATGGTGTGTGACTGGCTACCTCATCCCATGGAAACATGTACCTACACATTCCAACCAATCTCCTGGGCATGCCGGTGTGCTGGGGAATGAACAGGCGGACAGATTGGCTGGCTCGGCAAAATTTGGTGGAGTATTGATGCATGACAAGGCAGACGTGGTTGCGGCCTTGTGGGAGCACGTGTACACCTCGGAGGAGCAGATGGAGCACCATGGTCTGGTAAGAATGAGACAACGAGGTGTGACGAGGGGATCTGGCCGACGCTCGGCGCTCGGAGGAAAGGCGAGACGGACATATAATCAGATTGCTACTGGAACTATTAGTGTTGGAACTCTTCGCTGGCTGCTGAGGATGGAGACGGAGCGCTTATGGGAATGTCCCGAATGCTGTGATGTCGGTTCCTAAATCAATCAATCAATCAATCAATCAATCCAACCAATCATGAACGGGCCTACAATGTGCTGGGCAGTAGTTGATTGAGGGCTTATGCTCATTGGGAGATGACAGGCAGCAGCAGAATAATATTTAATTGACTGCTTCTAGAAAGTAATTCTTTATTGTCAAAGGTGTTGTAACTAGAAAAATCTGTGAAATCTCTATGTATATTGCGAAAGCATTATTTAGTTATGTAATTGACAAGTCATTCCACCTGCTTCAAGTAGTAGAAGTGTTTTCAGATTTTGTGTAGTTGATTTAAAAAAGAACAAAGCAAGACACATACCTGCCAAACTTCAGAGAAAATGACCTGTAGGCCATACCATCTTACACAATAAAAAAAGACCTTACATTTAATCCTTTCATTTCACATGTGCTGCATTACTGACTTACAGCCTTCTGATACATCTTACATCTTAATAATATATTCTTCAAAGTTAATGCAGTGCATTATTTGGTTTACACAGTAGAAATGGTGTCAGCTTACTGAATGTATTAGAGTTCATTGCATTTCTATAGTCTGTGTTATTTTTTTACATCAGCCAGTCTAATAAACTTCTGTGTAGGTGGACTAAAATGAGGTCTGCTTATGGGTGTGCTCAGTGAAACACCTGTGTAAGTGACTAAAATGAGATCTGCTGGTAGGTGTGCTCAGTGAAACTTCCATGTAGGTGGACTAAAATGAGATCTGCTGGTGGGTGTGCTCAGTGAAACTTCCATGTAGGTGGACTAAAATGAGGTCTGCTGATGGGTCTGCTCAGTGAAATATCTGTGTAGGTGGACTAAAATGAGGTCTGCTGATGGGTGTGCTCAGTGAAATATCTGTGTAGGTGGACTAAAATGAGATCTGCTGGTGGGTGTGCTCAGTGAAACTTCCATGTAGGTGGACTAAAATGAGATCTGCTGGTGGGTGTGCTCAGTGAAACTTCCATGTAGGTGGACTAAAATGAGGTCTGCTGATGGGTGTGCTCAGTGAAATATCTGTGTAGGTGGACTAAAATGAGATCTGCTGGTGGGTGTGCTCCTCAGTGAAACTTCCATGTAGGTGGACTAAAATGAGATCTGCTAGTGGGTGTGCTCAGTGAAACTTCCATGTAGGTGGACTAAAATGAGATCTGCTGGTGGGTGTGCTCAGTGAAATATCTGTGTAGGTGGACTAAAATGAGATCTGCTGGTGGGTGTGCTCAGTGAAATATCTGTGTAGGTGGACTAAAATGAGGTCTGCTGATGGGTCTTCTCAGTGAAATATCTGTGTAGGTGGACTAAAATGAGGTCTGCTGATGGGTATTCTCAGTGAAATATCTGTGTAGGTGGACTAAAATGAGGTCTGCTGATGGGTCTTCTCAGTGAAATATCTGTGTAGGTGGACTAAAATGAGGTCTGCTAGTGGGTGTGCTCAGTGAAATATCTATGTAGGTGGACTAAAATGAGATCTGCTAGTGGGTGTGCTCAGTGAAACTTCTGTGTAGGTGGACTAAAATGAGATCTGCTAGTGGGTGTGCTCAGTGAAATATCTGTGTAGGTGGACTAAAATTAGATCTGCTAGTGGGTGTGCTCAGTGAAATTTCTGTGTAGGTGGACTAAAATGAGATCTGCTAGTGGGTGTGCTCAGTGAAATATCTGTGTAGGTGGACTAAAATGAGGTCTGCTAGTGGGTGTGCTCAGTGAAATATCTGTGTAGGTGGACTAAAATGAGGTCTGCTGATGGGTCTGCTCAGTGAAATATCTGTGTAGGTGGACTAAAATGAGGTCTGCTGGTGGGTGTGCTCAGTGAAATATCTGTGTAGGTGGACTAAAATGAGGTCTGCTGGTGGGTGTGCTCAGTGAAATATCTGTGTAGGTGGACTAAAATGAGGTCTGCTCAGTGAAATATCTGTGTAGGTGGACTAAAATGAGGTCTGCTAGTGGGTGTGCTCAGTGAAATATCTGTGTAGGTGGACTAAAATGAGGTCTGATAGTGGGTGTGCTCAGTGAAATATCTGTGTAGGTGGACTAAAATGAGGTCTGCTGGTGGGTGTGCTCAGTGAAATATCTGTGTAGGTGGACTAAAATGAGGTCTGCTAGTGGGTGTGCTCAGTGAAATATCTGTGTAGGTGGACTAAAATGAGGTCTGCTCAGTGAAATATCTGTGTAGGTGGACTAAAATGAGGTCTGCTGATGGGTCTTCTCAGTGAAATATCTGTGTAGGTGGACTAAAATGAGGTCTGCTAGTGGGTGTGCTCAGTGAAATATCTATGTAAGTGGACTAAAATGAGATCTGCTAGTGGGTGTGCTCAGTGAAACTTCTGTGTAGGTGGACTAAAATGAGATCTGCTAGTGGGTGTGCTCAGTGAAATATCTGTGTAGGTGGACTAAAATGAGATCTGCTAGTGGGTGTGCTCAGTGAAATATCTGTGTAGGTGGACTAAAATGAGGTCTGCTAGTGGGTGTGCTCAGTGAAATATCTGTGTAGGTGGACTAAAATGAGGTCTGCTAGTGGGTGTGCTCAGTGAAATATCTGTGTAGGTGGACTAAAATAAAATCTGCTAGTGGGTGTGCTCAGTGAAACTTCTGTGTAGGTGGACTAAAATGAGATCTGCTAGTGGGTGTGCTCAGTGAAATATCTGTGTAGGTGGACTAAAATGAGATCTGCTAGTGGGTGTGCTCAGTGAAACTTCTGTGTAGGTGGACTAAAATGAGATCTGCTAGTGGGTGTGCTCAGTGAAATATCTGTGTAGGTGGACTAAAATGAGGTCTGCTAGTGGGTGTGCTCAGTGAAATATCTGTGTAGGTGGACTAAAATGAGATCTGCTAGTGGGTGTGCTCAGTGAAATATCTGTGTAGGTGGACTAAAATGAGATCTGCTAGTGGGTGTGCTCAGTGAAACTTCTGCTTTCACACTGGGCACCAGTATAACTTAGTTGATTCTTATTTTCAGGACAAATAACTTAGATATGTCACAATAATAACATGTTTAAAGAATATAATAATCATTTGTGGTAACAAAATATACAAATTACATTTAGGGCTTACATTGGAGATAATTTCAAAACTACCTTATAAAATAAATGAAAGCCACAAGCTGGCAGGTAAGTATTTATATATAGTTTGCAAATGATTATTTTTCTTTATGAAACTCTTACCATAAATTAATCGATTTCAGTGGCTGGCCCATTTACAGAAACTAAAAACAGAAGAGATCAATGAACTGCCTTTCATGGAAACTTCATGCAAGCACATGGTTTGTTCTTGTATTGAAATTTCTGTTATTTAAAATGAGGAGTGGCTGACCGAGTGACTAGAACACCAGACTCTCATTCGGGAGACCCAGGTTCGATCCCTCGGTAAGGTGTGGGATTTTTTTCTGTCGGGGGCAAAAAGAAAATCCTAACTTGCACAGTTCATGACGACTGCACTAGCCAGGCGGCCCTAATTCCTCAGGCTCAATGACCCCTCTGCCATACACCACAAGGTACTATACTGGCAGTAAATGACAGTTATTTAAAATTATCATTTATTCTTAGCAGATGATGCTTTGCATATATAATAACAATATCTAATGTTGGGTAAAGAACATAGGAATGAAATGAAAGCCTGGATAAGTGAAGAATAAAATGGGGAAAAAACTGAAAATTAGTGATAATGCCATAAATAAAGCACTTATAAATACAGATGGGCATTTCCAAGACTGAAACTGAGGAGACGAGAATAATATGTGGTTGAGAATATAATCAGTAATAACAATCTGAATCAAAGCAACAGCTATCACAACTGTTATTGTTAGGACACATTAGACGGGGCATTTCAACAGGAAATCAACAGGGCAATTTTGCCAGCTCTGTTTTGCATAGAAATCATGGGAATCTTAAGACCTCACCATGCTCTGAATAATCATCATCTCATCTCATCTCATCTTGTTCCTCTTGTACCTTGTATTGAGGCGACGTATAAACAGCGGAAGAGCGCCCATTTATGGGCTTCATATATCAAGATTCCCTGGACTCTGCTATTTCCTCTGTCCATCGTTTATGTGGTCGGCTTCTTCCTCTGTTTCCATTTGGTCTGTACATCATTGCTTATTGTAGTATACTGTTAGTTGGTAACCTAGTTACATGGCCAAACCATTTGACTTGCTGCCTTCTAATAAAATCTAGCACTGCTATAACCCCAACTTTAGTTCTGATTTCTTCATTTCTGATTTTCTCTCTTCTTGATACATTGAGTATTCTTCTCAGGAATGTCATTTATTTTGTGATTTTTCTTTTCTCCTTTTCTGTCATTATCCAGGTTTGGCATTGGTAGCAAAGAATTGTAGGAAGATTGTGTTGTAGAGTGCTTTCCTAGTAACTATTGATATGTTTTTGTTCTTTTGCTCTGAACAATTCCATGAGTAATTCAATGAAAATGAGAAGTGGAATAGATAAGCTTTACTAGAACACAGTCACAAGTGACAAAATGGATTTTGCGGCTAGAGCCTTCATCAGCACACAAACAATAAACATACACTGATACAGCTACGTAATGATATATAACAGGTGCTTAGATGTTAACTCATCATCTGTACAGTTGTGTAGCAGGCCTAGGACGTGCAGTCAAGTGTTTTCTTGGCTCACAGTGGTGAAATGTATCACCCAGTGTTGCAACCATTGGTTTAATTCATTCCATCCCATTCTCAGTACCATACACCAGACATTGCATATTGAAAGGTGCCAACAAATAAACAAAGAAACATATCTACATACAAACAGGAAGCAGTACATCATCTTCTGTAATCATGATGAGATGATAACAGTTAAAATATATTTATTAAAAAAAACAAAATATGGACAACAGACATTGTATGTAGCCTGGCAAAAGTATACAGGTACATCCACAGAATTGTTAATATTAACTTAGGACTTGAAATAATATATGTCACTTAGTGGCATTTTCTGAGAATTGTGTTTCTTAATATGACTGTATATGTGAGCGTGCATGCATTTTCATGTCCTTTATTTAGTTCAGTATGCTTACTAAAGTAGGAGCAGTGATGATATAGCAATTAGTGCTCATGCTTACCAATATAGTATGTTATTCTCTTGAACAATATGTAAAAGGGATACCTTGATCATGTTATACATCAAGTCTATGGGTATACAGTTATTGGGCTTGAGACCTCAAAAAGTCACACAAAAGGTCTCAAAAGTTCACTCCCCAGTCGTGACAACCAGTAGAGCAGTGAGGACAAACCAGGCTCATGAATTGGGTACTATAGAGTAAGGCAAAGTAAAAGCAACTGGTGTAATAGACCAAATGTCCCCTCATGTCACTGAAAATACTTACACCATCCTATATATGCCTTCATAGCAAGTAAATGGGATTAGGTTATTTTATTGTATATTTGGTAAAGGATTGAATTTATTTATATTGATCTTTCCAGCATCCTGATTGGCCATCTAGTCTACACAACTTCATTTGTAAAGCATCACAGCTGTCTATTGGAAGAGCGCAGACACAAGATATCACACCTACAGTTGTTGATGCAAACATGGCAAGAGGCATGATTCCAAAGAAATTGCATGAGGTCTCATGGATGGCATCCCTAATTAATGATATAGTTTGCAAAACAGACTGCAATCTGGTTGTGGATGTTGGTTCAGGGCTAGTATGTTGTTCTGTATAATTTTTAAGCATGCCAAATAGGAATTTGTGACATACTTTGTTATTCATAGGCAGACATTCTGGCATATTCAGTCATGATGATATAAACTATGTGTTAGGTATATTTTTGAGGACATTCTTGATCTCTTCTTCAAGTTTCTTCAAAACTTAGTTTATTTCATCTTGACTGAACATGTCTGTATACATTTAAAAGAACAGCCACAAAGTATTAGTTAATCAATATACCTTGATGTTATAATGTTATATGTGCATTAACCTTGTGACCCTGAGCTCCCACTATTTTGGTCTGACCGCATTTTCACTATAAAGTGTCAGTGCAATTTTGCAGAATTTGCGCAATTGCACCTTACTGTGATAAAAGAATATGCTTAAAATATTAACCAATCACAGGTTTTCTTTCAATGGAGTAATGAGAAACTTGTAACTATAGATGACCGTGCCCTGTAATGGAAAATGAGTGAAATTATGAGCTTGATTTGCTCAGTGAATTTGACAGTCAATAAAACAAAAATATATTAGCACTTGCCGCATGAAATATAGTATTTCATTTTTAATCTGTTCATGTTGAAGTGTTTCTAGTGATGGACAATAGTGACAATAAAAACTTTTAATCAGCTGTATTAATTTACAGAGATCACAGACGACTAGGCTGATGGCTATAAAGATGGTAAAATGATGTGGAGTTTGAGATTTTATACTCACAAGCTTCAGTACAGGGTACACGGAGGTCAGGGAGAGCAGAGTAAATAATTAAATACATGTGAACTAATGAAGACAACTCATGGTATATGCTGGTAATGCTAAGCATATTTACTATAAAGTGTTATGTTATTTTACCATGTCTAATCTTTTACCCTGGCATTTAGAATTCACATATAAAATTGCTCTAGAGTTAACCCAGTCTCAGAAAAATGGATACCAAACAATTTTCAGATCTTTCTGAGAATTGCCTGGGAGGAAAAGTCAGTGAGGCAGGAAACAGGGAACATCATTTATGTCAAAGCCTAGAATACATAAAAGCCTAACACTTCACACACCCATCAGCATCTACTTCAGGACAGTCTTTACCTGTTATATATATATTTTTTAAATGTTGCATATCCCTTGCAGGACATTGCAGTCAACACCAGCATTTTTCAGCTGCTGTTGATGTACTAGGCAAGTTTTTACGTTCAGTAGTTTGTCAATGCTTTCTGAACGACTGGCTCCCATACCAACATGTTATAACACAACGCTACACAATACCTGTTATATACAAAGTCCAAAAAAATACTGTTACCTGATTTTATTGTGCATGGTGTTTAATCTGTTCTTCTTGCCTGTTCATCTAAGATAATTTAGTGTTGTTCGTTACTTATCTTTATGAAACGAGACTACAAACATCCTTTGTTGTAAAACTATATTTAAATAAATTATATGATTATGTTTCTGGCAACGTTATCTGACACTATATGTATGTTATTCTCTTGAACAATATGTAAAAGGGATACCTTGATCATGTTATACATCAAGTCTATGGGTATACAGTTATTGGGCTTGAGACCTCAAAAAGTCACACATGTGCAGCAGAAGTCAGAGCAGCTAATCAAGGCAAGTTGTTGTAATTATCGGAAAGATTAGCTGTGCATTACAAAGATCACGTCATATAATACATGTTACTGTATTAACGTTAACTCATAGATAAGTTTTAACTCTTCCAAGCCAGAGAGCTAGTACGAGGGCGAGTCAATAAGTAAGTCACACAGTTCTGTGGGATGACAGGTAAATGTAGTTGGTGTTTTCTACAGGTATCATTAGGTAACAGCAACATAGAACTTTATATTCCCGGTTGCCAGGTGGCGCTAGGTGTCTCATGCGCGTGCGCAGCGCATAAACAAAATAGCGACTGTACTTATGGAGTGTACAACCAAAGAGCAACGTGCTGTTGTGCATTTTTTGTGGGCAAAAGGACTGCCTGCAAAAGACATCATAAGGAAATGCTTCCTGTTTATGCTGACAAATGTTTGTCCCGTGAAGCGGTGCATAGCTGGGTAGAAAAATTTTCTCAAGGACGCGAATGATGCCGAAGTTGAATGTGAAGTGAAAACGTGGTTTAGAGAACAGAGCATGTAGTTCTATGCAGCCGGTTTGGGAGGACTGATAAAACAGTGGGATAAGTGCATCAATGTTGGTGGAAATGGCACAAATGGCTGTAGAAAAATAACTTACTATGATAACAACTTTAAAACTGTTTATTTTTATACATACATTGTCCCTTTATTTCTCAACATAATTTCCACCAACATTGATGCACTTATCCCATCATTTTATCAGTCCTCCCAAACCGGCTGCATAGAACTGCGAGCTCTGTTTTCTACACCACGTTTTCACGTCACATTTCAATTTCGGCATCGTTTGCAAAATGTCTCCCGCTAAGGTGGGTTTTCAGTGGACTTAGCCCCTAGTGATTTCCCGTAAAGCAGTGCATAGTGTGGGTAGAAAAAGTTACGAGGGCGAGTCAATGAGTAAGTCACACAGTTCTGTGGGATGGCAGGTAAATGAAAACAAGGCACTCAGATTTATGCAGTCGGTTTGGGAGGACATAAAATGATGGGATAAGTGCATCAATGTTGGTGGAAATTATGTTGAGAAATAAAGGGACAATGTATGCATAAAAATATACTGGTTTCAAGCTGTTATCTTATTTAATTATTTTTCTACAGCCATTTGTGACTTACTTATTGATTTCCTCTTGTATTTGTGACTGGTAATGGGAAACCAGCATTCATAGCTAGTATCTTCTTTAACTCTTTGTTATATTTGTCCCCTCTTTATAGTTTTTTTTTCCTTCTTCACATATCCTATTTACAGGACATCGCTATCAACACCAGCATTTTGCCACTGTTGTTGATTTCTTGGCAAGATTACGCTCAGTAGTAGCCTATGCCATTGCTTTCTGAGGCCCGGCTTACATACCCCCATAAGTAACCAACGCGGCGCGATCCGCTACCTAACCTCACGCAGCTGCGTTACCCTACGTGGATATATGGGATTACGGAGAAAGTGTTTATAGTTTTACACATTTCAATTTGCAACAATTTATTACAACAGTATAGTTTTAAGGAAACAAAATCATGGAATTAATTATCTTTAAATTTTAAAAATATATGGAAACTTAGTGACACAGATACATTTTGCACAAAATATGGAGAAATCCCACATCCTTTAAGAGTTAAGTTAGACATGATTGTGGCATAACAATCGTACTATGTATAATATTTGAAAGTGGAAATGGTATAATTCAGAACTTTGCATAGCTTGGAAAGTCCAAAATTCAGAAAGTAGACCAAAATATCCAGGCAAAAAAGAGGGAATGGATAAGACATATGCTATTGACAGGATAAATATATCTGAACGTTTTCTGAGAAAAGAAAGATACTGAGGTCAAAAAGAACTGCTAAAGAAAACATATTTGTCTGACATGAATATGGCCAACATAGAAATGGTGATGAATATTCTGGCACTGTGTACTACAAATGACAGTGAAAGTAAATGATTTATGATGTTGATCCTAAACAAGAAAAGACAATTCAAATAATTTCTGGAACAGCAGGCTATACTGTTTAAAGCATATTATATGTTAATTTTTGTTTTGGTTCAGTATGAAGAAAGTACTTTTATATTTCCTTAGGCCTAACTTGCTCAGGATTCAAGAGCATAAAGTTTGATGTTACTGATGATGAAGGCTGCTTTCAGAAGTTTCAAGATGTTATTAATAACTTAGCTGTTTCCTCTCACTGCAGTCATTCAAGTAAGGAAGCTGATTTTGTCTTGTATAACACATTTTATCAGCTGTAAGAGATCTGGACTATTCTGTCAACATTTCTTGACTACATTAAGAAACATATATCCTGTGACCGTATGCTTACTGTTGGAGCATTCATGTATTGTTGAAGTCTCACTGTACTTTCATTAACAATGATTCATTGTATGTCTTGTTGTACTAAAGAAATATGTTTACCCGATAAAATATTTCACTGAAGCATTGTAAGTTTATGTGTTATTTATGTTTTATTGTGACTGCAAAGGCCAGATTTCCTACTATTCAATAATGTACTTGAATAGTTACAGGGCTTTCATAATCAAAATTGGATACTTTTACAGGAATGACCATCTCTAACTCAGTATCATAAGACAGATATTAGCTGTTAGTATACACTCCAAGACAACCATTTTACACCCAAACATTACCTCTAGATATTCGTTTTTAGCCTGTTGATAATAATTAAAAATTATGAAGGATACATGACAAGTCGAGGTCTCACTCCAAGCAGTTTGTATGTGCTGTGCTGAACACGACCTTGTTATAACTTAGATGCCTTTCTGCAGATGTGAAGAATAGTAAAGATCTGCAACAGTCCCTGCGGAGACAGTACAATGGTACTGAATTCGGAGAAAATTCTCTATTATATCTCACTCCAATGGTACTGAATTCGGAGAAAAGTCTCTATTATATCTCAATCCAATGGTACTGAATTCAGAGAAAAGTCTCTATTATATACCTCACTCCAATGGTACTGAATTCAGAGAAAAGTCTCTATTATATACCTCACTCCAATGGTACTGAATTCGGAGAAAAGTCTCTATTATATCTCACTCCAATGGTATTGAATTCGGAGGAAAGTTTCTATTATACTTCACTCCAATGGAGTAAACAATTTTTGCATCTCAAGTGAACTGAACACCAAATGTAAGGGACTTATGAGTTACAACTCAAGTTTTTCCAGAGGATTCACGACCAACCTCTGCTTCTGTGAGTGCTCATCAGTATTTGTGAATTTATTTCTCATGCTATGTCAATGACCTGAAGTGTTCCTCGACAATTCATACATATTGGGAAGTGTAAGATATTTGTAGTGAATTGTCTCCATTTTTCGATGGCACCTAAAAAAATATATATTTAACCCAACAAGACCTTGGGATATTGGCTAGTTCTAGACTATAGCATACTTTTTAAAAACCATCATGTTATCTCGCTCTTACCTTTACTTAGTGAGATTCTCTAAGGCTAATTAATTACATCAGCGTTTGTAAAATCACAGAACTCAACATAACACAAGGAATAAAATAGGAATGATAATGTAACAATAATTAAGAAAATTTCCCCCCCCCCCCCCCCCCCCCCCCCCCCCCCCCCCCCCCCCCCTGTGTCCTTTGTAGAAACTCATGGCAAGTAGCAGTATCATGACACTTAGCTTAATCTTGTCATGTCTTTTTCCTTCTTCTTCTGCCTTTTATCTTTTAGCACAGGTCCTCAACCAACTCTCGTTAAGCCTTATACGTATGACGTATGGTAACATAAAAAGTATTGGTCATTAATTTTTCCTGAGGAAACAAAGAAAGCTTGGGAGTTTTCTGGGGGTAATGTGTAGGGGACCATCATGCACATATAGGGATTTTTTCCTGCTTGGAGAGTGTGTCAGTGAACGCCCATTTGATTGTCATTTACTGCAAAATGACAGAACAACTTGAATAGTGATATTGCATCACATTTTGCCAGAAAACTTTGCAATGACCAAGTGGAAACCATTCTGGATTCAACAGACTTTCAGTGACAGTACCATAAGCATCACATAAATTAAGGATGGCACATTGGTGGAGAGCAGACCATGTTCTAATTGAACCTCAACAGGCCAAAATGACTGAAGCATTGATCAAATGCAGCTTTGGACATGCAGAACTGTCATGTTACTATTTGAGAACTTGAGAACGAGGTGGGGATAAGTATTGGTTCTGCACAATGCATTTTGAGTTACTAACACTTACATTACGTTAAAGTTTATTTGTAATTCCTGTTAAAATGTTTCATCCTCATTTATTAAACTACTGTACTATCCCCAGAATTACAGAATACTCCAGAAGGTTCTAAGACATTCTCCCCTAAAGTGTGCTTGATTGGCCTGCATTGTTGTGGAGACCTGTCATCTTCCATGCTTTCATTGTTTCATCATGTTGACTTTGTCAGGGCAATTTGTTGTGTATGCTGCTGTTATCACAAGATGTCATTTATAGATGGTATGTTGCATGTGCAGTTGGTCAGACTTATGCTTCTCTTACGTAGTTACATAGTCCAAATTGTTCATAAATTGTCCATCTGTAATTGTGAAAAGTCCAAATATGATTATAAATAGTTAATAACTGTAGAACACTGGTTTTACAAGTTGTGCCCCGCACCTGACTTCTGTATATGAGACCTACAGCATTAGTTACTCAGGATACAATGAAATCTTAAGTCTATTGCTGGACATCAGTAGTCCTGGTCTCACTACTGTATAAGAGACACCTAATAACATAGACTGTCTGTGCCATAGGTTTAGTTTTCACTGTAAGTTTGGGATTTCTCCATGCATGTTTCATGAGACAGACAAAAATATGTGCCTTACTAATGTTAAAATGAATTGGCTTTTCAATTATACATATTAAAATAGTGTTCAGGCTGTAAAACCTGCAAACAACTCATAAGAAGAGCATTAAAATGTTTTGCATATCCTTTACAGGACATCACTGTCAACATCAGCATCTTTCAGCTGATTATTGATTTCTTGGCAAGATTACGCTCAGTAGTTTGACATTGCTTTCTGAGCGGCCGGCTCACATACTCCGTAAGTTACAGATGCGATTTGAACCACTGCTGATTCTCACCGTCGTCACGTTACCTATGAGAGTATACGAGATTACGGAGAAAATTTGCTAACCTCTAGCCAGGAAGCCGTCAAGAAGAGCATTGCTATGGTTTAATTCATTTTCTTGGAAACTGTCTTTCCATGTAAAGCAAACAGAAAATAACACATGTTGAAAAAAGTTTATTTGTTGCTATGCCACATGATCTACAGTGGAACAATTTGCCACACTTGTTTAAAGAAAAACAAAGAGAGCGGTTAGTGTTTTCTTCACAACTGTAGTTTATAAATAACTGAAATAACAAATGTAACTTTTCTTCAAGATGGAATACTAAAATCCCAGAAAACAGCACAAAAAGATTGAAACAAGTTATGGCTGTAGCAAAGATGTGTTCCTGCTGTTTAAAAACCTATATTTAGACTGACAAATTACTGTTCATTTAGAAAGCAATTAAGGCCTTGTCTAATTTGGCCAACAATTCTTGTTCTCAAGATTTAGTTTAGATGTCGTCCTTGTCTCCATTGAATCAGTAAATGGAATAGGTCAGCCATGATGGAATTTGAATTGCCTACAGTCTGTTGCAAGAAAATAACTGTACATTGACTGCTCACATTAATACAATGTTAAGTAATCTTAAAGAGTGTTTTGCTCTTAATGGAAGTAACTGATCACTCTGTGGTGATTTTCATGATACATGATTAGTTATGGTAGTCATACTTTAAAAGTGTTATTATAATTTGCAGGTAAATTCCTCAAATTTCCTATGAGCCAAACATGCCAAAAATATTACCAGGATCTTCAGAACAGCCTTCCTTTATGGGAGCTATCTCCGTGTACCCTTCGTTTGGGGGCTCAAGAGACAAGGTATGGATAATGTATTTGCTCATAATTAAAACTGAATAAATACTTGTGTTTTTAATTCTGAATGTCTAGATTAATGGTTAAATTATACCCTTAAGGTTACTTAGATGTTAGTGGTTATGGTATTGCATTCCTTAGGTCCCTTGAGGTTATTTAGAAGATGTTAGTGGTTATGTTATTGCATTCCTTAGATCCCTTGAGGTTAATTAGAAGATGTTAGTGGTTATGTTATTGCATTCCTTAGATCCCCTGAGGTTAATTAGAAGATGTTAGTGGTTATGTTGTTACATTCCTTAGATCCCCTGAGGTTAATTAGAAGATGTTAGTGGTTATGTTATTGCATTCCTTAGATCCCTTGAGGTTAATTAGAAGATGTTAGTGGTTATGTTATTGCATTCCTTAGATCCCCTGAGGTTAATTAGAAGATGTTAGTGGATATGTTATGTCATTCCTTAGATGTCGCTGGAGAACTCAAACCTCGGGTGATCATTCAAACCACAGTCGACATGTTGCATTCCGAGGGCTACTTGAAATGATAGGTAAGTACTTTATGCTATTGTTATCAATCTTTCTGGACTCGCAACCTTTGGCACAATTCTATCATCATGTAGCGGGTCTTTACAGAACTCTCAGCATCATGTGCCAAAGAGTTTCTGGATCACTGCCATGTCTCCAGCCACATGCACTCTCATGCCCAAGTTGTCTGCAATATCATGCATGCATCTTCATGCTAGTCGACCCCTTGCCATGTGAAAATAATTCCATATGACTAAAACTGTTGCTTTATCCAATAGTTTTCATTTTGCTGGCTCTGGTAGAGTGAAAATTTCCAAATATCAAACACTGGTCACTGAAGGAGGTGATGTTCCACAATTTCAAAAGGATCTGTGCATAGCTGGCACTCTGAAGCATGTGGTTTGATTGTGTCCAGGAGAATTTCAACATTTGTCTTGAAAACAGTCTCAGTTCTGTCTGCATGTAGTCATATGCCCAATATACCTCAGGGGGGTGTAAACAGGTCTTTTACATTTTGTTTTTACCTATGCAAACCTCTCAGTTCTAGTCAAAATATGTATGCTTTAAGAAATTCACCTTACATAAGCTGAGGTCTAGCATGATTGTACTATGAATTGTTATAACTGGTTTTCCCT
The DNA here is from genome assembly GCA_014155875.1 of Cepaea nemoralis. Classification (NCBI taxonomy): domain Eukaryota; kingdom Metazoa; phylum Mollusca; class Gastropoda; order Stylommatophora; family Helicidae; genus Cepaea; species Cepaea nemoralis. Next base: position 132,632 of record JACEFZ010010168.1, on the reverse strand, counting down.
TTCCTTCATCTGTTTTACCTATGGTTTAACTCCACAAACTTTTGTTTGAAATGAAGCGTCCTGCAAGGTAACTGGAGGAGAATAGTAACAATAAGCTACATTTATATCTTTGGAGGAGAATAGTAACAATAAGCTACGTGTATGTCTTTAGAAGTGACTAAAGATAGTTGGCATGAGACCAGCTGTTTCATCCCTTATAGACTATAACTGTAAACTCCAACCAATCGTGAACAAGTTTACAGAGGGCTGTGTGTGACTTGTTTGAGAACCAATGCTCCATTGGGAGAGGAAGGGCAGATGAAGAGAAGAGTAAATTCTCATTCCGAAAGTGTGGTATAGTGCCAACAGTTTTGGAATCACTATTAGTAACACTACATGCAGTAACATATTTAATGTACTCATTTTTAACAATGCAAATAATTTATCATAGTTCTTAGTATATGGAAATATGAGTCTTCATACAAATTTGTTAGAACTTTCATATATGTGTAGACTATATTCTGAGAACAGAATAGTTTAGAAGATGTTTTATGCTGCATGTATCATGAACATTAACTTTTAACACTATAATTGTCTTGCAGATTTTGAAGATTCTGATACAGTAAGAAAGAGAGTTAGAAAGTGTGATTTCTCCTCATTTGAGAATTTCCTACAGTCATATCTCTTACCTTGTAAGGTCTCAGAAGGTATATACATGAAATTAACTTCATTTTAGTTATTATTTTTATAAGTAGTTTTGCAGCATATGTTTATACCTCTCCTATTATTAGGACAAAATAATAGCAGTTTGAAAGGTCTGTCTTTAATTCATCTAATGTTTATTATTTTCTTCAAGGTATATACATTTAATAAAACATTGTCTTATTTTTGTTTAATACAAGTTAGATCTTTATTTTGATAAGGAAAAACCAAAAAGTGGGACTATAAGTTGAAATAAAACATGGTTGGTGCAGTCATGACTAATAATATCTAAAAGTGAAGTGACTGTTTTTTGGGTTATACGAGGAAACGGCAGCAATTAAGACAGTTTTTGAAATCACATTTAGCCTTATCTTCTTTAAAACATTTGGCTGATTTAAAGATGGCAGTAGATTGATTGATTGATTGATTTAGGAATCGACATCACAGCATTCGGGGCCGATGGCAGTAGAGAAAAATGTCAAATCTATGTTGCTGCTATTCTGTGTGGACAGTTATTATTTCACCCTGGAAATGTTAACAGGTGTTCCGGTCTACCCCATAATAAATCCATTAGTGTACAGTGACAAATGTGCCAGTTCAGCATTGATGGACAAACCTGCTAAGATGCTGCTGTATGTTCAGAAACCTGGCACAATCTCATAATAATATTAATGAACCCTGTTTCATGTTGTTTGTCCATCAAGAATGGTGATGACCATTCATTTAATCCAGTGGGGTTGAAAGTATGGAGCCGTGAGTTCTAAGATGGCTGATAAAGCCTATTTTGGCTCGAAATGTTCTTTGACAATGTGGGCAAAGATTGCTTGATGTTCCAGGAGCAGGATCTCCTGCAGTGGTTTTTCATCCAGCCTTTTCTTCACAGCTCTTGCATTTCTGGTTGCTTCACAAGTGACTGCACCCTTGCATAATGATGTATGCCACAAATTTTGGTCTTTGGCAGCAGTCTCCCAGGTGTCAAGATGAATTCCAAAAGCTTTCAATGAGATTTTCAAAGTGTCTTTAAAGCGTTTCCTCTGGCAGCCTCGGTAGTGTTTACCACAACGCAGTTCACCGTAAAAAATTTGTTTAGGGAGCCTGTGATCTGGCATGCGAGTTAAGTGAACAGCCCAGCGAATCTGATTCTTCATTAGTAGGGTGTGGATACTGGGCATGGACGCTCCTTCTAGAACTTCAGTGTCTGGGATCTTGTCTTGCCATTTAATCTTCAATAGCTTCCTAAGGCAGACTGTGTGGAAGTGGTTTAATTTCCTAGCATGTCATTGATAATCAGTCCAGGTTTCACAAGCATATAGCAGTGTGGATAATACAACTGCTTTGTAGACTTTCAGCTTTGTTTGCAGGCTTATTCCATTTCTGTCCCATACATTCTTGTACAGTCTGCCAAAGCCGCGCTGGCCTTGGAGATTCTTGCATTCACTTCGTCATCAATTGTGGCAGCTTGTGACACAGTGCTGCCAAGATAGGTGAATTTGTCCACAACGCTTAGTCTGTGACCATTCACCTTGATATTCGGCACGGTGTGATTATTCCCTGGAGCTGGCTGGTACATAACTGCAGTCTTCTCCAAGTTGACCCAGGATTTCCTTAGCAGTGTTGAAAATTGTGTCCTTTAGAGCTCTCCACTCTGTTTCTGCATCCTGTTTAGCTGCAGCATTGGGCTTCAGGCGGTCTTCCAGAATATTTTCAAATGACAGCTGCATTTTTTTGCTGTTTAGGCGGGTGACATTTAGTTTTTTTTTTGCATGTTCACCTTTTGAGGATGCCATGGTTTTGATGTGTATATTTATTTTTGAGACGATGGTCTGTCCAACATTCGGCACCACACATGGATATTGTCACCTGAACGTCTTGTCTGTCACTCCTCCTGTTGATGACGTAGTCAATGAGGTGCCAGTGTTTCGAGCGAGGGTGCATTCACGATGTCCTATTTCTTGTGGGAAGATGGAAAATTGTGTTGGTGATCAGGAGATCGTGTTCGGCACAGGTCTGAAGGAGGAGTCCATTGCTTTTACAATCCAAGAGGCGGTGCCCTTGCCTACTCTGGCATTGAAGTCCCCAAGGAGTATAAGTTTGTCTCCTTTGGGCACAGATGTTAATACGTTGTGCTGGTCCTCATAGAACTTGTTTTTGACGTCATCTTCATTGGTCATGGTTGGTGCTTAGACACTCACAATGGTTGCATGCTTCTTTCCTTTCAGCAGTGGTAACTTAATGGTCATAAGCCTGTCATTTATAGCCTTCGGAAATTCAGGTAGTTTGCCAACCAGGGCCGACTTAATGGCAAATCCCGCACCGGATTGGCATCTTTTCTTGCTTTTCCACTCCAGAAGAATGTGTAGCTGGCACCTACTTCACAGATTTGGCCTTCTTCTGCAAGTCGTGTCTCGTTCAAGGCTGCAATGCCGATGTTGTACCTGCCCAGCTCTCTCCCAATCAGTGCTGTTCGTCTCTCTGGGCCCAATGCGCCGTCTCTATCAAATAGGGTGCGTACATTCCAAGTTCCGATTGTCAAGGAAATATGGTTTGCTCTTTTAGCTTTACCAGTTTTTACTTTCTTTGTATGTTGACCGCAGTATAGGGTACCCACCAACCGTGGCTAGCTGGTTAGATAATGATGGAGCAGACAATGTTTAGGGCACCTTTTCTAGCCCCTTCCTCATGCTATGGAGGTGAGCAGTGCTTTCCTATAGAGGGCTGCTCAGTCGCTCATGGGGCTGCTGAATCCCACTGCTGCTCCGGTCAGTAGAAGACGACCATATGGCCTGAGCCGCCTGTGTGCAGGTCTGCAACTACAGCTGCCAGCGTACCCACGCCTGCCGCTTTGCCACTCGCCAATCGCCACAGGGCTTGAAGGTGATATTTGAAGTTGGATGAAGAATGACTTGCGCAATGAATTGGATTAAAGTGAGGAAGAGTTGTGCAATTCGTCGACCTCATTCTCTTGCCTGAGTCCATCCGAGTCCAGTGGCAAGACAAGTCAAGATGACTGGAGACGAATACAGGTGCAGTGGATGAACAGGGTGCTTTACGTGCCTTGTCGTGCTCATTACGTTCCACAACGCTTTGCAGGTAAATGCCGTCTTGCCCATTGAATCAACAATGATTTCTTCTGTGCAGTCTGCCGAGTCCTGTCTTCACATGCTGGGTAGGCATACCCTAGTTCACCGATTGGTTTGACACCAAATCGGCTACCCACGTCTGGTTTAGCCAGCCTGTCACCAGCTGTACCCGGGGGGGGGGGGGGGGGGCACGGTCACATGCTGACAGCTACTAGGAGCCACTGGTGTGAGCTGGATGTCAGGCTTGGACCAGTGGGGAATGTGCCCTGAAAAGAGGTGACAGTCATCCTTACCAAAGGTACTACCAATGCCTGACACCCTGTACCCCCATGAACCCTGTTTAAGGTCAAGGTAGTCCCAAAGCAGATACTGCCATTGGAGTGTGATATGTTAGATCTTCACATATTCTAGGACATGACATGAAGTGGAGTGGCCAGCACCCCTCCTTATCACCTTCTCATGGGCTGAAACAACTATGCTGTGCATTAAAAACATAACAGATAAACAATGATGAGGAAAGATAATCACATGGTAAAAACACATTGAGATGCAATCATGCGTGTTAATGCATGGTGTTGATTGTGTGATGTGTTCACATGTAATAGCATAAGATCAGTAAAATCTGGGAAGGTTAACCCGGTCAACAAATGCCCGCAGAAGTCGGATGTGTCGGCCTACCGGCGCAAGAATGCAGCTCTGCTGTAAATAGGCACAACGCAATCACGTCCGGAAAAAAAACAACTCCGGATGAACGCAGAAGAAGAAGAAAAAGACCAGTAAAATGTTTAGTCACAACCAGTTTTCAATGGGATATGATTCTGTTTTAACTTGATGTTCAGTAAAACATTCTATTTATTTCACTTAATTTATGATTCATTTCAGATGTAAAAGCATCTATGACTTCAGCGCTTAGAAAACTTTACGAAGAGCACAAAGATAAACTTGATTTGATAGAGATTATTACAGTAAGTCAATTTAACTCCCACAGAAACGTGACATATTTATTAGTTGATCATAAACAGAAAGGATGGTTCTGTATTGTTTGTTGTGAGAGTGATTTAGGATGAAATGAAAACAGGAAATGGAGGGAACATAAAATGTGAATGAGTAGCTCTGCATAACTATAACAGGGCAACCACATTTTTACCATCATCATCTACATTGAAGTGTAGCAGCTTTTTTCTGTGATCAAATATAGAAGACCAAAAAAAAAACCCAGCCAAATGTGATGATCATTGCGGTATGTTTTTATACAAGCATGAAAAGGGAGCTTGTTAACAGCTTGGGCCATTGAGCTGTTAGTTTTAGCCAGTGCAAGGTAATTTTCTCCACCAATGCACTATCGTAAAGATGTAGATTTTTGTGTATGATTATTCTGACATTTGGCAAGCACAAAGGTGTGAAATTACAATCAAGTCTCATCCTCAGGCTTACAGTTATTTTCTAGTCCCCACAGAATAGCCACATAGTGATATTTGACCCTCAGGAGAAAGCGGGACAATACAGTGGCATTTTCTACAGTCCAAGGAGGATCCCTGCAATGCTGTATTTCTGGTCTAACCTCTGCACGTGACTGTGCCTTGTTTCTGTAGGCCTTTCATTCATCACTGGTAGCGTCTATATAAACTGATCAGATACAAACTGAGGATGTGCATGGATTTGATGAGTTCCTTTAACCTAGGGTTCAATTTTTGGAAAGGAAGTAACAAGAATGTAGAATGAAAGATACAATCAAATTGAGACAAATTTGTGTTTCAAAAGATATGATAACCATTATTTTGTCTGTCTTTTTTGTTTTTCGTGTGGTTTGTTAATCAAGGTTTTCTTTACAATGTTCAGTTATTTAACTGCATGTTTGTGGGGACAACCACTCACAATTCACTTCACTTGTTTCAGCTCAAATGTAGTTTGTATTTTATATATAAATTATGCAGCAGTTTGTGAATCATGAGGTGAGGAAAGATACTTCTTCTGGATAGAAAAGACATTGAGAAAACCAGTTATTACAATAACTACAATACGTTTCCTTTGGAGTCCACAAGACAAAATAAATATATGGAGACCTTATTTTATAACAAAAGTTAGTAGCATATTCTCTAAAAGACAGGATGTCGCAGTCAACCCCAGATTTGTGTGGGTGTTTGTGATTTCTTGGCAAGTTTACGTTCAGTAGTTTGCCATTGCTTTCTGAACGACCAGCATTGCATGAAAACCAGTGCAAGGCGGTCTGCTTCCAAATTGCCCGCAGCTGTGTTTTGAATGCAGGATCACGAATTGTGTTCATGAGCCCTTCGCCACAGCAACGGCTGGAGACCTTATAGGGAGACCTAAAGCAAATGAAGAATAGAATTAAATTCAGAGCTAAGTACTTTGGGAAAGACATGAAGCAACTAAAAGAGATAGTAAAGGATAGGAAGGCTTAGCATGGAATGAGTGAAGGTCTGAGCTTCATTGGGGGATGAAAGGTAAGAAATTTGGGATTAGATTGTCAACATGTGTATGATCTACACTTCATTTCTCAAGCTAAAACAGCTCAGTTTAAAATGACCTAATTATTAAAAAAACTGTGAGAAATAGTTCATTCTGTTTCATGCTCCCCTGCCCTCCCCCACCATTAAATCGTCTTCTCCCTTCAGTTCAGACTTTCCTCTTCTACCTGTTGGTGTGGAAGTGCTATACAGTTCTTTTAAGTTTGGCATAATTACAACACACATTGCCTTTATGTACAGATGCAAAAGTTCATGTGAATATTTCACTCATGCTGCCTACGCATGTTCTTGATGGCATTAAGTCACATCTACACTTGAAATCTAGACCTCCAAGGCTCTGTGTTGAATACCCTCATTCTGTCTGAATACACATTTTGTATTGCCATTGTGGGCAACAGTTCAGTGATTTGAAGTAGTAAATAGGTTAGAGTAAAGGGCCCTGAAGTAGTAAATAGGTTAGAGTAAAGGGCCCTTGTACATGCTGCCATGCTATATCTCGGGGTGTTGTCGCGTCATTTCCTTCGCATTACTAGTGTTTCTGTTCTGGGATTCTTTGCTTATCTAATTTACGTCATTATGTTGCACTTGCTCCTTGGCACATGCCTGGAGGTGTATTAGGCATTTGGTGCTAGCTCAATATGTTTATAGTGTCATCAACACTCGGTGGCTCATGTGGTCAGTACCACACTGGCCACCTTGTCTTCCCAAGACATTTCCTGGTACCCATTCTGGACTGGATAGACCTGGGAGCTGAGATCACTTTTAAATTTCCACCTCGAAGGGGAATAACACATGATGCATTGTGCTACTATTGCTCCAGATTTGAAGTAGGGTGAATGTAAACTACATGGAGTTGGCTTAGGTGGAGAATGTTTCTGAAGAAATAAACAACTAATGTGTTGACAAGACACTACCTAGACAAGAAACAAACTCACATTAATGTTTTTAGCCATATTATTGCAATATGTTAATATGCATTATGATCATAACTCACATTAATGTTACCTAGGCATATTATTGCACTATGTTAATATGCATTATGAATCATAACTCACATTAATGTTCATCATCATCATCATCATAATCAAGTGCCATGCCAGCTGGTGTAAGCATTTATGACTCTCCACAGATCTCAGTTTCTGGATCAACTCTGCTGCTGATATTCCTCCATGCTACCGTCTCAATCCATCCAACATAATTTCTCTTGGTTTGCCTCTGCCTCTCTTCTCCTCAATCAGTCCAGTTGTCACGATGTTCTCCAATGCTTCTCTTCTCATGACATGACTAAAGAAAGCTGTTTGTCTCTTTCTTATTGTTGTATATAATGTTCTAGTTACATTAGCCTCTTTCAGGCAGTCGTTGTTAGTTACTTTGGCAGTCCAAGGAATTTGCAGCATTCGTCTCAGAAACCACATCTCTGTTGCTTCCAAGCTCTTCCTCATTTGTTCATTTACATTCCAAGATTCACAACCATACAGCAAAACAGGTTCTATACAGCACTTCAGCACTCTCTTTATTACATTCAATGATAGTGACTTACTGCACAAGATATTCTTCTTCATTTTCTGAAATACATCTTTTGCTTGCCCTATTCTGCTCTTAATCTCTGTTGTGCATCATCCATCTGTTACAAATGCCCCTGGTATTAAAAATTATCCACTTAGTTAAGAATTTTCCCTTCTATTTCTATTTCTAATTTTGGTGTCACCTTTTTCTTTGATATCACCATTGTTATTGTTTTCTTGATATTCAAGGAGAGACCTTTCTTTGTACTCTCTGTTACTACAATGTCTTTTGCATTTTCCGCAACCAATACTGTGTCATCTGCATAGTGTATATTGTTTATATTATACCTCCGAATAGTATTTCTGGCTTCTCTTTGATCTCTCTCATTATTACTTCGCTATAGAGGGAGAAGAAATCCGGTGACAAAACACATCCCTGACATACTCGCAGCCTTATTTATACGGAAGTGCCCTCTTTATTTCCAATTTTAATTGCTGCTACTTGGTTCCAGTAAATATTCTTTATTATTCTGAGATCTTTCCCATCAATGTTAATATCTTCCAATATTTTAATCAGTTCATCATGTTTTACTTTATCAAATGCCTTAGTATAATCTATGAAGCACAAATATATGTCTTTCTGTGTCTCTATTGATCTTTCTATTAGTGTCTGTAATGTATATATTGCATTGTTTGTACCCTTTCCTTCCACAAATCCATACTGTTCTTCAACAATTTCCATTGTTATTTTCTTTCTTGTTCTTCTCATTATAATTCTGAGTAGAAGCTTAGTGACATGGTTTATGAGGTTAATTGTATGAAAATCTTCGCATTCAGTGTTACTTAGTCATATTATTATTGCACTTTGTTAATATGGATCATAAAATGTTATGTTAATACACTATGTTAATATGGATCATTAATCAGTGAACTCACATTCATGTTATTTAGCCATATTATTGCACTATGTTAATATGGATTATGAATCATAATTTACATTAGTGTTACTTTTTTTTTTTTTTTTTTTCCGCGTTTCCATCCTGTTTCAGGATATTGCGGTCAACACCAGCATCTTTCAGCTGTATGTTGATTCCTAGGCTAGATTACGCTCATCAGCACGCCACGACTTTCTGAGCGACCGGCTCCATACTCTCATAAGTCACTTTTGCGATTCGAACCACTGCTAATTCTCATCGCGTCACGTGACGAGAGTATTCGGGGTTAGCGGAGAAAGCTGCTAACCCCTCGGCCATGGAGCCGGCATTAGTGTTACTTAGTAATATTATTGTACTTTGTTAATAATTAAATATTGTATATATACTGTTGTTTTCTTTCAGTGTCTTCAGATGATTGTGCAGCCAGTCATAGAGACTTTAACTTACAGAGACAAAGTATCATGGTTGTTAGAGAAAGGGTGGATGGATGTCTCTATAGTCCCTATTTTTGATGAGGTTGTTTCACCTAGGAATCTAGCCATTGTTGCCATTAAACCTAGTTGAAACATGTATAGCTAATGAAATAAACTTTTATTACAATGTACACAAGTGTGGTTTTTCTATATCAAATCCAACTTCACTGGATGATTTATCTGTTGCACCCTAATTATTGTCATGCCGTTCTAATGTCGTCATGTTATGCAGTTTCTGAAGACGGCATAAAGCTACTAAAAATGGAAGAAAATGAATTAAAGGCAGTGAATGGTGTGCTGATATAAATAAAAGCAATGTTAATCTTGTACATATAATTAGTATGTTGACAAATTTGAATTGCAGCAGTATATTTAATTCTGAATTGAATTTTAAAAATGTATTTGACAAATGAAATACAAAATAAATCAATATATAAAAGAATAAATACAAAACTGGGAAATTCTGGCTAACCCTACTAACTGGAAAGAACCGACATCTTTCATAGCATGCCATTTATTATAAATTAGGCATGTGGCAAACAAGTTGACTTCAGTGTGCTGCTCACTACACATAACCACAAATTACTGAGATATGCAGAAACATCTGCATGAGCACAAACTACAATTATATTTTAAAACATCATATTGGTCTCTTTAAAACTACCAAGGTGACAGTGAAACATATGACAGTGTGTTTTGTATGTTTCAGTTAAAAGGATTGCTTATGCTGCTTTAATATATTTGGAACTTTTCTCTGTAGTATGCACCTAAAAAAGATATATGGAAATAGCCAGGCAAAACATTTTGCACTGTATTGTTTGTGTCTTCCTTATTCAAACTCATAATGGGAAAACATGGTTTTGAGATGCATATCATGCAGTAGATAACATAATGAATCAAGAGCAGGCAAATGTGAAACACAAATGCATGAAGATGATAGTTAGAAGGCAGGTCTAGGACTGTTAGCTTTTGACCCGACAATGAATATAATTATTGGATACAAATGTCCTTATAAATGAACCAACACATTGTCAAGGTATTGGTAACATACAAATAAACTATAGATTTCACAAATGCAGGACTCAAAGGATACAAGTCAATGCTACATTCTGGTTCATGACAAGTAGGTTGACTTGCATAGATGAATGGATCTCTCAACAAAATGATTGAAGCACAACCTATAAAATGGCAAACATTTCACAAAAGTTTCTTTCACGTCAAAGAGGACAAAATATCAACCTGACCACATAAAAATGGTGCATATCATCAACTATCAAAGCAAGATCAGGTCATCACTTTTACATTGCTAACAGAACATAATAATTCTATATTTATTGCAATCCTGAAGAAATCAGGAGCCTTGGAATGTGATCAACATTAAACAATATGAGCCACATCACAAAGATTATGCTGAGAATTGTCATGCAAAGAGTTAGGAAGAACATATAACCCAAAATAGGAGAACAATGTGGGTTTGAAGAAGGGAAGGGTGCAGTAAATACTGTGTATATACTGAGAACAATAATTGAATAGAAGTAAACAAAGATCTATATCTTTGCCTTTATTGACTACACAAAGGCTTTCAATAAAGTGAGACATGTCAACATGATAAGGATGCTTAAAGATCTAAAAATTGATGGAAAAGACCTTAGACTTGTAAAAAACATATATTGGAAACAACAAGCTGCCATCACAGATTATGGTCGTCATTGGGAAGAAGGAAATACCACAATGTGATAACGAGTAAATGGGCATATTCTTAAGCAAGTGAATCGGTACAGTTAATGAGTTATCTTGGAACAGTCACAACATCTGATGGGAGATGCCTTGAAGAGATTAGAACAAGAATTGCCATTGTGAAGGTAGCCTTTTGCAAGTTATAAAAAACATACTGACCAATAAAAAGATATCAAGTGAAACGAGAAAAAGAGTGTTGAAGGGCTACATAGAACATGTACTTTTGTATGGATGTGAAGTGTGGTCAATAAGCAGTCAAGCTGAAAAACATCTGATGGCTGTAAAAATGTGGTTTCTGAGGAGAATGGATAGAATACCATGGACAAACAGAAAAACCAATGAACAAGTCCTTCAAGAAACAAATGAAGATCGTAAACTGATTAGTGTTATTAGGTGTAGATAGTCAAAAATTTTTTGGCATGTTATAGAAGAAATGACTTGGAGAACTTGATGACAACTGGCAAGATCGGAGGGAAGAGACCAAGGGGAAGACCAAGAAGTAAATACCTGGATGGCTTGGCCACGTGGCAAGGTCGAGACAGAAACACGGAGCTGATCCATGACTCTGGTGATCAAGTGAGATGGCATAACATGCCCGCCCATGCTTATTGGCATGGTACATGATTGATGGATGGATTGTTAATACCATAGCTGCATCCTCTCTCTCTCTCTCTCGCTCTATCTCTCAGTAGGCGAGCTTGGGAGAAATAGCTCTACAATGACAAGTCACCTTCTACAGTTCACAGTAATGATTGTAAACAAATATGGTATCCGTCAACTTTATTCCACCAAATACTGTATGAGAATATCAGGAACCTGGAACTGCTTTTATTGGAGTCATAAACGTGTTCTGAGTGCAACTGAAGGAGAGGAACGAGAATTAAACTTGTTATACAGATTGAGAGACACTGGAAAAATTTAAGTACGGAACTACGCTGAATTGCCCTAACAACAAATGTATCATCATCTATTATTATTTTGATGAGCCCCATATATCAGTCCACAATATTAGTAGAACTAAGAGCTAACACCAGTGATGGTGATTCAATTTCACAAGTCCCTGAATGTTAAAAAAAAACAGCTCTAGGTCCTTGACTGAAAAAATCACACCCTGTGGTTATTGCTGGATATTTCCTGGTAACTATTTTAGAGTGGATTGACCTGGGAGCCGAGGTCAGTCTTTAGAATTCAATGCAAAGAAATCAATTTCTACGGAGATTCAAACACATGGCCAGCATGCAAGCATGACAGTCACAATAAAATAGTGGGTGTGTCACAACACACTTTTGCCTTTCTCCATCTGAATGTTGTCTCTAACTCTCAATAACTTGAGTGGATAATTATTTCACAATATGATTAATGTCTTCACTTATAACTGATAGAGAATCTTGAATAAGGTACTGGTTGATGATGGTTTGTTAGTTATATTGAGCTGATTTTTCCAATAATTTTACAAATCAGATAGATTTCATTATAATAGCTAATTGATTGATTGATTGATTGATTTAGGAACCGACATCACAGCATTCGGGACATTCACATAAGCGCTCCGTCCCCATCCTCAGCAGCCAGCGAAGAGTTCCAACACTAATAGTTCCAGTAGCAATCTGATTATATGTCCGTCTCGCCTTTCCTCTGAGCGTCGAGCATCGGCCAGATCCCCTCGTCACACCTCGCTGTCTCATTCTTACCAGACTATGGTGATCCATTTGCTCCTCCGAGGTGTACACGTGCTCCCACAAGGCCGCAACCACATCTGTTTTGTCATACATCAATACTCCACCAAGTTTTGCCGAGCCAGCCAATCTGTCCGCCTGTTCATTCCCCAGCACACCGGCATGCCCAGGAGAAAAGATCCAGGTGATGCCTGCTACACGTGACCTCCGAAGCGAAGCAAGCCACTCTGCACGAAGCTTGCCTGTTCTCACCCTCCTCAGCATGCTTTCTGAGTCAGTAACAATCACAATGTGTGTATGTATCGTGTTCTCTATCCAGCGGAAAGCTGCACTGACCGCCTCCACCTCCATTCTTAAGCTAGATGTAGTATCATCATACGCCAGGCTCTCCTGCACCAAACGCCGACCATTAGTCTTTGCCAAGAACCCCCAGGCACTTCTCCTACCTCTCAACACCGACCCATCCGTGTAGATAATCACATCACCCGGGCGAGAATTTTCCTGAATTATTTGCTGAATTTCCACTTCTGTGGCCCCTGCTGGCCACTCCCTGCACTCCCGGCTCAATGTGATTATAACCCTGCACAAGTTTGACTGCTCGGCTGGCACTCTGACCCACTCCTCTCCTCGCCTGATGTTCTCCAAGGGGCACACCTGTCTGATCGTATCCTCCGCCTGAGCCATCCATGATTTCCCTCTTATCAGTCTCTGACCCTTAACTACGTACAGCGCCTCATGCAACGGGTGATCTGTGTCTGCAGCTACTCTGAGGTATGCCTTCACTTGCATCACCTTGTGCCTACCAGCAACAGTAGGCAGACCAAGGATGTAACGCATACACACTACTGGAGTGTCTCTGGTGCATCCCAGAATGACCCACATAGCTTCATTCTGTATGCGCTCTAATTTCACCAGCTGACTCTTTGATACAGTGAGCAGTCCTAGTCCATAATCAATCACTGAGAGGATCAAGTGCTGGTATAGTATGAAGAGCATTCTCTGCTCTGTGTCCATTGCAGCCATAGTTTTAAGTGCATTGAGTCCCTTTTGAGATCTTGTCACAACCGTCTCCACATGGTCCTTGAAGGTCAGACTCTTGTCAAATGTGATTCCCAGATACTTCAGTTTGTTCTCTCTGTTGACGCTTCTGCCATCTATCATGAGGCTTGGGACATCATCTTTCACAATCCTGTTGTCCAGGATTATAATAGCTAAGTGGAACAACAGCAAAAGAAATGTGCAAGGCAATATTATGATCCAAGACATCAATACATAAAAGTGGCAGAGTGATTTGTAGATCATTTCTTGCCGGTATATTTTTTACCAGTGAATTGAATGGCTAGTACGTGTGTATTTCATATCATCACTGTACTACCCATAATTCAAGAGTTCATGACCATTAGTGATCTGTGGTCAAGTGTAGGCAATTAAGTAGGTGTGCTTTCATGACTCTCATGACAGACAAAAAAAAAAGTGACCGTGTCCACATGCCATTTGTGATAGTGTTTGTTAACATGTCTACTGTGTATAAACAATGTGCTTGCGTGCATGTATTTTTAATGTTTTTTGTACACAGGTCTTACTTTGCCTGTTTGTTAACTGCGTTCGTTTTCAAAAACAAATTAAAATCCAACATTCATTCATCTGAAGTTCATCCCTTCTCTGTATCTGAAAATAGTTTTGTTTAGATTAATCCCTGAGTTGAGTTGAGTTGAGCTAAGAACCGACATTACTGCACTCAGGACATTCCCATATGCGCTCCGTCCCCTCGTTCAACAGCCAGCGAAGTGTCACACTACCAATCGTTCCCACTGCTATCTGATTGAAAGTTCTCCTGGTCTTCCCTCCCAGGTTTGAGATTCTATCAGAATCCCTGCCAATCGCCCACAATCTCATCCTTTCCACATACAGGTTCTCAATCTGTTCCTCCATCTTCTCCACAGGCCCACTACCAACTCTCCCTTGTCCATAGGTAATCTACCATCAAGAGGTGCATTCCCTGTCATCCTGTTAATTCCCCTGCACTCCCACATGGCCAGGGCAAACAATCCATACGATTCTTACACTCTGTGACCTCTGAAGCGAAGTGAGCCATTCCACACGAAACATTCCTTTCTCCACTTTACTAAGTATACTCCTTGAGCCCATGATGAAGACAGTGTGTGTTGCAGTGGTAACCTCTAACCAATGGAATATCGCTGTGACTGCTTCCACCTCCATTCTCGTGCTGGAAGTCGTAGCCTCATATGCCATACTCTCCTTTTTAAAGAATCGTTCATTAGCCTTCACAATGAAACCCCAACCACTTCGTTTGTTTCTCACCACTGACCCATCAGTATAGATCACTATGTCACCTTGATGTGTATTACTCTGGATCAGTTGTTGCACCTTAAACTCTGCGGCCCGCTGCCCATTCTCTGCACTCACGACCCAGTGTTACTATTACATTGTGCCAGTCCATCCAATCTGCCGGTACTTCAATCCACTCTTTCTCACGATTGATGATCTCTAGATTGCAAACCTAACGTATAGATATTGCCGCCAGAATTATATTTACCCCTTACCCCAATAAATTTTCAACCTTTCCATAATTATTTCCTCCTTGGTTTTTTTTACCGCCTAGACTTCTGATTGTAATTGACTTTTATTTTGAAATGCTTTCAGATGACTTGTTTTTGGATTATGGTGTTTCATGTTTCAGCTAAGTATTTTTGTTTTCCGTGTTTGGTGCATTGAAAAAGACTGATTGAAAAATGTGCTTTTGTTACTACATCTACTTTACGGTTCTACCATGTCTACTGCTTGTTAGCCAAGTGTTAGTATCTGTTTGGTGCACAGTGGTTCTCAGCTTATTTGGTCCATACACCCTTTTCACTACATTAATAGTGGCAAGTACAGCCACATCTATAGGGACTTTCAGCAGGCAGGGCGTAGAGTGCTTGAAGCTACTCAATACATAAGGAAAAATACAGGCAGATGTTCAGTCAGGCTGCCACTGGCACCATCAGTCTGGGAACCCTTCATTGACTACTTAAGAAGGGGACTGAGCATGCATGGGAATGTCCCAAGTGCAATTATGGTCATTCATAAACTCATGCTCATGTTGTTAACACGCACCCTCCTTTTCCCACCTCTTTCTCTCTTTGTGAAAAGTAGTATATACTCAGAGATTGTCCGTATTATAATAATAATTTTAAAATTATTTTTATGGCAGTACATACACATTGGCCTGGGCTGTTTCTATAGTGAAACCGGCTCTGTAGTGAAGAGCTATTGAACGCAATTCGTAAATTCTGCAGGCCGCTTTCGAAAAACAGCTGCGAGTGATTTGGCAGCAGACCACTTTGTGTTTGTTTTCATAAAATGGTGTCAGTGTGTCGTTCAGAAAGCATTGGAAAACTATGAGGGTGAGTCAATAAGTAAGTCACACAGGGATGTGGGATGGCAGGTAAATGTAGTTGGTGTTTTCTACAGATGTCATTAGGTGACAGCGACATCAAACTTTATATTCCCATTCATCAGATGGCGCTAGGTGTATCATGCACATGCGCAGCGGATAAACAAAATGGCGACTGTACTTACGGAGTGTAAAACCAAAGAGCAAAGTACTGTTGTGGGCAAAATTACTGCCTGCAAAAGACATTCATAAGGAAATGCTTCCTGTTTATGTTGACAAATGTTTGTTCCGTAAAGCTACCAGCCTGAATCAAATCGTGCTTCAATGCAATGGAAACATCCTTCTTCACCTTGTGTCCAAAAATTCAAGGTTATGCCATCTGCAGGGAAGGTTATACTGACAGTATTCTGGGATTTTCAAGGAGTGCTTTTAACCAATTTCAAGAAGAAAGGTGACAATGTAAAGTCTGAATCGTACTGTGAAGTTCTATTGATGCTTCATGATGCAATTCGAAAGGAAACATCCAGGAATTCTGACTAGAGGATTGTTGCTTCTTCATGACAATGCCAGACCACATACGGCTCGATTAACTCAGGAGAAAATTAACCAGCTAAGGTGGGAAGTTCTGGAACATCCACCTTACAGCCCCGGCTTAGCCCCTAGCGATTTCCACCTTTTTGGTCCATTGAAAACCCAAATTGGCGGGAGGCATTTCGTGAATGACGCCAAAGTTGAATGTGAAGTGAAAACAAGGTTTATAAAACAAAACATGCCGTTCTATGCAACCGGTTTGGGAGGACTGATAAATCGATGGGATAAGTGCAACAATGTTGGAAATTGTGTTGAGAAATAAAGGGACAATGTATGTATAAAAATAAACTGGTTTCAAGTTGTTATCATATTTAGTTATTTTTCTATAGCCATTTGTGACTTACTTATTGATTTCCCTTCGTACTTTGCATAAACTTGCCAAGAAATCACAAATAGCCAAAAAATGCTGGGCTTGACTGTGATGTCCTGTACAGGATATGCAACTAACGTTTCTGTAGTAAATTCTGTATACTGAATAGTTAATAGAAAAGGCTCATGAAGTTAACTGACTGTCGTCTATAGCCTATAGTACCTTGCAGTGTAGGACACGGGGGTGGGGGGGGGGGTGTCCTGAGCCTGAGGAATTAAGGCTGCCTGGCTAGTGCAATTGCCGTGAACTGTGCGAATAGGGTTTTCTGTTTGCTCCCGACAGAAAATTTTTTTAAACCTTATAGAGGATTTGAACCCAGGTCTCCCGAAGGAGAACCAAGCATTCTAAGCCGTGCGGCCAGACACTCCTGATGAAGTTATGTACAATAATTGTAATTTTTAAATATTCATAATTAATTACGAGAAGCATACATCAGTAAAGTTTTAAAACTTATTTTTCGTACCGCTTTGGAAGAGTACACCATGCTGAATTATGCACCCCAGTAACTCCGAAGAAGCAGCGATTCCATAATCATTAGTGTGCTTGCCTACCAAGCTAGTAGTTCAGGTTCAGTCACCACAAGAGGCAGGATTATTTATTCCAACCAGTACGGCTCTAGCATTTCCTCAACTGGTCACCCCACCTCGTGTCATGGCCAAGAATATGTGAAAGCCTAACACTTTACAACCAAGCAACATCTGCTATGTGACTGCCATTACCGTTTTAACAAATGTTATGTAACTCAGAGGTCAGTGTGTCTGACTTCAGCGTGCATTCATCTGAGGTTAAGTTTCTCTAGTCACATTCCACCTAAGTTAACGGGCTCTATCTTTCCTTGGAGATGGTTTCTTTCCTAACAATTTCACCAGGGCAGTCATCTTATAACCTACTCTTTGTGATTTTTAGATGCCATAGCATCTTTATGTGCACAGTTTGTATACATGACCAATTGTTTTTTGCTTTCATTTGAGGAGGCCAGGTATCCGATTTTACTACCTAAAGAATATGTCATCTCCAACTTCCTATTTTCTCCCTTTATTTTGATTTTCCTCTTGCCTCCATCTTGTCACAAAAGTAAATATAAGAAAGGCCATTTACATGCCATTAAGGCATGATGGGATATATTTTGGCCCATCTTTTCATCAAGCAAATGGCACTAAAGTACTTTTCCTGAGAAATCTTTGTTACCCATTTAATAAGCACTAGTCAGAAAACCACCGGTCTCCGTGGCTAAAGGTTTGTGAACACGATTCGTGAGCCGCTTACCACGCGTTCGAAACAAGCGGCGACCGATTTGGCAGCAGACCGTGTCACGCTGGGGTTTTAACGTGTTGGTATGGAAGCAGGTCGTTCAGAAAGCAATGGCAAACTACTGAACGTAAACTTGCCAAGACAAAGACAAAAGCAGTAAAATGCTGGTGTTGACCGTGATGTCCTGTAAAATAGGATATGCAAACAACAATAAAACAAGTCAGAAAACAATGAAATTCTGCTACTTCTGTAGACTGAACTACTGTGTAGGCAGATAAATGAATTAACTACACCACCAAGACTATATGCTTTAAATATTTAATAATGCACTTTTTTAAATTTAGAAAACTAGTCTGCTCTTCAAAAGCATGTTTTATTAAAGCAAATTTATGAAGGTTTTAATTGTCTCAGTTGTGAAATACACAACTGACTACAAAGTGAATTCAAACTATGCAATAGGCAAAAGATACCCCAAATGTTTTGTAACCAATCAAACCATCATTTCATTGAAAGAAAGCTGTGAATAGTCAATATTTTAAGCCCTTTATGTTTAGGATGTGATCTTCCATCCATAGTTTGCAAGAACATGCTTATGATGTAAAACGATAGCACTCAGCCTATCATGGTTGACACATGGGTTCAAAGAGTTACGGTAAACACACAACAGTTTTCTGGTTAATATTTTTATTGTCATAACAAGATACAATCACATATCCCAGATATGGCCTATATATTATTAATGGCTAAGGGCTTGCGAACGTGGTTTGTGAGCCCGTATACCCGGGTTCGAAACACGGCGGTGCTGGTTTTTTCGAAAAAGGTATAGGGGCTGGTCGTTCAGAAAGCAATGGCAAACTACTGAACGTAACACTTGCCTAGTACATCAACAGCATCTAAAAATGCTGGTGTTGACTGCAACGTCCCGTAAGGGATACGCAACAAAATTTTTTTTTTTATTAATAACATTGCACATATGGTGAGCAAAGTAGTTAAGGACCCCTTCTCTTGGATATATGAAGCAAGCTCCATATTTTTACAAAGAATCTGGCACTCCATGTGTGATGACAGTGCACATCATAAAACCTGGAATTCAGTGTACATTTATTTGTACACAAATCTTCTCTTTCAATTACGAATGTGCATTATATTCATAGAGAGCCACCTTAGCACAGTGACTAGCATGCTCACCGGTTTGAATTCACATTAAATCAGATTTTAAAAACAGACTTGGGATTCCAGCTCAACCCAGCCTATGAGGGCAAGTCAATAAGTCAGTTACACGGTTCTGTGGGATGGCAGGTAAATGTAGTTGGTGTTTTCTACAGGTGTCATTAGGCGACAGCAACATCAAACTTTATATGTCATCTACACTAATGGGTCAGTGGTGAGAAACAGACGTAGTTGCTGGGGCTTTATTGCAAAGGCTAATGGACGAGTCTTGAAAAAGGAGAGTCTGGCATATGAGACTACGACCTCCAGCATGAGAATGGAGGTGGAGGCAGTAACAGCGGCATTCCTGTGGCTAGAGGAGACCACCTCAAGACACGTATTCATTACGGATTCAAAGAGTATGCTTAGTAAGGTGGAAGAAGGAATGTTTCGTGTGGAATGGCTCTCGTCGCTTCAGAGGTCACAGATTGTGACAATTGTATGGATGTTTTGCCCTGGCCATGCGGGGGTATGGGGGAATGAACAGGCCGATAGGCTAGCAGGGAATGCACCTCTTGGTGGTAGTTTGCCTATGGACAAGGGGGAGGTGGTCGTGCGCTTGTGGGACCAGGTGGAGAAGGCGGAGGAACAGATTGAGAACCCATATGTGGAAAGAATGAGATTGCGGAGGATCGGCAGGGGTTCTGGAAGAATCTCAAAACTGAGAGGGAAGACCAGGAGAACTTTTAATCAGATAGCTGTGGGAACGATCAGTAGTATGACTCTTCACTGGCTGTTGAACGAGGGGACAGAGCACATATGGGAATGTCCTGAGTGCAGTGATGTCGGTTCTTAACTCAACTCAACAATCAAAGAGCAACGTGCTGTTGTGAGTTTTTTGTGGGCAAAAGGACTGCCTGCAAAGGATATTCATAAGGAATGCGTCCTGTTTATGCTGACAAATGTTTGTCCCGTAAAGCGGTGAATAGCTGGGTAGAAAAATTTTTCTCAAGGACACTCTAAAATTGTTGATGAAATCCGACCTGGTCGTCCTGTTGAGATTGCAACTGAAGCATCCGTGCAGTGGGTGGAGGAGATTAGAGGTGACAGGCATCATCGATTGAAATTTAAGAAAGTGTTGCTTCCTTATGGCAATGACAGACCACATACATCTCGATTAACGCAGGAGAAAATTAACCAACTAAGGTGGGAAGTTCTGGAACATCCACCTTACAGCCCTGACTTAGCCCCTAGCGATTTCCACCTTTTTGGTCCCTGGAAACCCACCTTGGAGGGAGACATTTTGCGAATGACACCGAAGTTGAATGTGAAGTGAAAACATGATTTAGAAAACAGAGCACAGTTTTATGCAGCCGGTTTGGGAGAACTGATAAAACGATGGGATAAGTGTATCAATGTTGGTGGAAATTATATTGAGAAATAAAGGGACAATGTATGTATAAAAATAAACTGGTTTCAAGTTGTTATTATATTTAGTTATTTTTTTACAGCCATTTGTGACATACTTATTGACTACAGCTCGTACAATTTGTACCAGACGATGTCTTGGGAAGGAAAGGTGACTGGCATGACACAGACTACATCATCCCTTGAGTGCCAGTTGGTCTACAAACATTATAGGGCTAGCACCATGTGGCCAATGCGCCTTGAGGCGTGTAGAAAATGGTCCTTTACTTACTGAAAGTAATCTTTCCATGTTTTTGCACTGGGCCTATTTTGATCCGTAATCCAAAATAAACACTAAAAATGTCATTGATAATTCAGTAAATATAAATTTCAAAACAAACAACATCCGCGTGTATATGGTAACAGCATCTTATTAAGTACTTAAAACATTTCATAGTTTCAAAACAATGTTTTCATGTAGTGAATTTGAATAATGAAGGACACAAACAATACATTGCACAATTTATTGACTGGCATATTTAGCTGTATCTCATCAGGTGCATACTGCATAAATCACAACATAAATTAAAGATAAAACAAGATAAATCATTCAAGCTGAAATATACAACACACATATTCTGACTGTAATTTTTAGCTGATTATCATATCTTTTTTGACTATCCTGTTTGAATAGCAATGGCCTATGCAAACTATTTTATAGTTTGTGATTTCTGCATCAGCCAAACATAACTATCATTAAACATTTCATATTCACTGTCAAATATTGTGTTCCTTTCAGTACATATGAACAGACAGCTCTTGGATGAAAAGGGGAAACTACAGTATAACTGATATTACCAATGGCACAATTGTGTGCCAACATCTGAAACTGGAATTATGTTATTGGCTGCAGCTCTGGCCAACTACTGGCCTAAACATAAATGATGTTAGGGTGCTGGAATGTAAACACAGCAACTTTTTTATGTGTAATCGAGTTACTTGACAATCAATCAATCAGGTGGCGTCTCCACAATGAAGGTTGGCTGCAATGGATCTCCAACACTGTCCTTGACTGAACATTCTATCAGACTGCTGTTCGTCCGTCTCTTGATGTTATCTTCCCACTTGTATCGTTGTCTACCTCTTGATCGCTTGCCTTCAACCTTACCCTCCAGTATGGTTTTTATAAATAACTACGTATATTTTAAAAAATTTATACTATATGTGGATATCTCTTGGATTCATTCAAAGTACATACATTTTGAAATTTATTTCACATTATAAAATATTTGGATCACTAACAAACATAAACATGCTGCAACATTTTAGCTTCATTATCAGTAAATGAGGTAGCTGTGTTTATGAATGAAGGCTGTGCACCATGCTTTTCAATTCAATTTTACCTTAGAATCTGATTACCTATAAAGCCTGTGGACTACACACCTATGCGCACCATAGTCAAGAAGTGCGGTGCGGTATATTTAAAAATGTTTGCATATCCTTTACAGGACATTGCTGTCAACATCAGCATCTTTCAGCTGATTGTTGATTTCTTGGCAAGATTACGCTCAGTAGTTTGCCATTGCTTTCTGAGCGGCCGGCTCACATACCCCGTAAGTTACCGATAAGATTTGAACTACTGCTGATTCTCACCACCGTCACGTTACTTATGAGAGTATACGAGATTACGGAGAAAAGTCGCTAACCTCTAGGCCTGGAAGAAGAAGGTGCGGTATATGCTCTGTTCAAATTCTACAGTAAATAAATGATTCAATTCTGCTTAGTTGAACAGCTTAAAGTTGCTGTTAATGATATATTATTTATATAGGAAATCTCTACTTTCCTGGTCCCCGACCACTAACTGGCCAAATACATTCTACTTTCCCGTTCCGAAGTCCCACAATCCACTCGTGCATGTTCACAGTTGGATCACAGTGACCAGGGATCAACCACACCAGATCCCCCACCTGCAGAAAACATAGATATCTAAACAGTCTAAAACCATGCAGGGAGGCATCAAGATATAAATCAATGACATTAAGACTACTGTAAAAATACAACAAATTATACAAGCTCAAATTTTTTGTTTGCACTCACTCGCTTTGAACTCAAACAGAGGCCATACACACCAGTTCTAGTAGTGCTGAACTGAATTTTGCATGTGGATTAGCTTTCCCTATTAACAGTGTCCTTCACCATCAGGAAAATCCACTCTGACTTCAGAGGTACTTGTAATTTACGTCCCCAAGTCAAGGACGAGGGGTCAACATTTTAGTCCAACTGACCAGTGTAGGGGTTGAACCCGTTACCTCAGCATCAGCCAAAGTTTAAGAGCAAGTGCTCTTACCAATTTGGCCATGCTGACCTCAATGTGAAATAATTTATTATTAGTGCAGTTGTATATTCATATATTCTACGTCAAGGCAACAGATTTACCCCTGTATCTTCTTACATACTTAATGGTTAGTGCAGTTGTACATTCATATATTCTACGTCAAGGCAACAGATTTACCCCTGTATCATACATACTTAATGGTTAGTAGTACAGCAGCATCAATATATTCTATGTGGAGGAAACAAGTAAGGATACACATGAATATCATACATACTCAATAGTTATATGTGCAGTTATTTTAGTAGATGTGGTTGTTGTACACAGTGAACAACTAGGGTTAGAATTCAACTGTAAGAAAACAGAGATTATGATAGTCTTAAAGACAAAAGATACACCACAATGTAATGGCAACATTCTTAAACAAGTAAATTGATACAATTTTCATAGAACAATTATAACATCATTTGAAAGATGCTGTGTAGAGATTAGAACAAGACTCACTAGGTAGCCTTTTGCAAGATGGAAAACATACTGACCAATAAAAAGCTGTCAACTGCAATTAGAAAAATAGCGTTGAAATGCTATATAATACATATACTGTTATATGCAAATAAACATGGACAATATGCAGACAAGCTTAGAAACATTTAATGGCAGTGGAAATGTGGTTTCTGAAAAAAATGCAAAGAATACCATGGAGTGACTGAAAACCAAATGAAACAGTCCTTCAAGAAACAAATGAAAACCGTAAACTGATTAGAGAAATTACACGTTGACAGTCAAAATTGTTTGGGCACATTATGAGAAGAAATGAACTTGCAAACATAGTGAAAACCAGCAAGATTGATGGGAAAAGAGCCAAGGTAAGGCAGAGAGATAAACACCTGGATGGCTTGGCCACATAGCATAATGGGGCCAAGAACACAGACCTCACCCAGGACGGGTTATTTGTGTGAGGTGGTGATATGTGTGAGATGGTGATTTGTGTGAGATGGTGATTTGTGTGAGGTGGTGAACCATGACGGCCCACGCTTACCAGCATGGCACATGTTGATGATGAAATGTGTAGTTGTACATTCATATACTGTATGTGGAAACAACAAAGTAATAATGATAGAACAACGCTAACATGTCATACCTTTAGACCACCGTCTGGTCTAATAATTCCATGTTCATCCCCGCCACTACGATACGTCAGGTCACTGTGGCCACTCAACTGTAGATTGGAATAGTTTATGCTGAATAATAATTATATTAATTATCGCTAGACAGCAACAAAAATATCCCACAATGCATCATGAAACAAAATGTACAGAACAGTTTTAGAAGACTACAAATGTCTATCATGGTTATATATCTGCTGTGAGAATATGGAAGAAGAGCAATAATTAAAACACATAAAAACAATCAAGTTGTGAAAATCAATGTTTATAATAATATAAACTTAGAATCTAAGTAAAATCATAAACAATAACTAGATAAATAACAAAAATGTAATGTAATCTTTAAACAACCCATAATCACCAAGTGGAAAGATATAATAAATAACAGAAAATGAAATAATAGAGAAATCTGCTAACAAAACTAACTTTTCAGACAAGAAAAAATATGCAAATTCAGATGTTAAATTAAAAATATCTAAGCTGTTCACTTTTAACATTTGTTAACACACTGAAGAATCAACATTTTACAAATGCATATGGAAGTCTTTGTGATGAAGTGGGTAAGCCACCTGCCTGATGCTCCAAAGGTCGTGGGTTCATTTCTAAACTCTGGTCATTCTGTTCACAAGCGCAGTTTTCTCTCTCTGGGAGTTATGAAGCTATGAAGTTCATGCTCTGTGCAACGCTTTCTGCAGGATGTTGTGCGAAAAGAGACTGAGCCATAAGGGATACAATTCGGTGCAATCCTCTCGCTTTTAACTCCTTTTAAAAAATAAAATGCATATAAAAACCCTTTTTTAATATAAATACTTGGGTCATTAGATTTACAAACCTATTCTTAATACTGAAGTACAGAATTCCTATCAGGATACATTAAATGTCAGGAAATCATGGTTTTTAATTAAATAATGCTCTCTGCAATTGGTAAATTAAGATATGACCTGGAAATGTATATTCTCATGGAAAAGTAACATTTAAATATCTCTTTTCTACCCAAGACCCGGTGTCTTGAAGGTTAAGTCAGGCTGAAATATCAGAATTGGTGAGAGTGAACTAAACTCACCTTTGGAACACCTGAGTCAAGACTAAGTGCCTTCAGACCTGCGTCAAGAACAGCTCGATCTCCAGCCTAAGGAAAAAGCAGTAGGTACAATGTTGGCATATTTCCTGTAATACTAAACTACCTCTATTGACAATTATTTATCTATCTACATATATAAAACACGATGTATGTATTTCCGTCTGTTCTTTATGCGTTCGCGAACGGTCCATCCGATTGAGATGAAATTTTCTACACGTTTTCCTTTCATTCCTGTGCAACTTTCTGTCATAGTTTTTTAGTTTTTTTTTCGGCTACTTACTTACTAAAATTTAATATTTAATTTTTCATTATAATTTCTACATAGCAAGGGAACTTAACTCTAGAAAAGTTATTTCAAGGGGCATAACTTTTAATAACATTTCTATATACTTTATAGTCATATTGTTGCATGGTTTTCAAAGATTTAGAAACTCTTTGCCTATAGTTATTTACAGGCATATGAGTTATAATAAATAATTATATAATCTTTAAGGCATTTTCAGTTTTCATAAAAATAATGCATAATGCATAACATTGTAACTCATCTTTTTATGCTTAAAGAAGTTATCTACAGTCATGTAGGTGATTAAAAACAGTTTTCATTAAAAATAATGGATGGTGTGTGGAAGGACATTCTTTTAAGTTACTGTGTGAATTTAATGAGATGCTCCCTGCCAGGAGCTGGGCGAAGCCACGCCGGGTCAGATAGATAGACAGACAGACAGACAGATAGTCGGGAACGGGAGCTTATATGACTACTTATATGAATTAAATGAGATGCTCCTCACCAGGGACTGGGTGAAGCCGGGCCGGCTCAGACAGATAGACAGACAGATAGTCGGGAACGGGAGCTTATATGACTACGTATATGAATTAAATGAGATGCTCCCCACCAGGGACTGGGTGAAGTCGGGCCGGGTCAGACAGACAGACAGACAGTCGGGAACGGGAGCTTATATGACTACGTATATGAATTAAATGAGATGCTCCCCACCAGGGACTGGGTGAAGCCGGGCCGGGTCAGACAGACAGACAGACAGACAGACAGATAGTCGGGAACGGGAGCTTATATGACTACTTATATGAATTAAATGAGATGCTCCCCATCAGGGACTGGGTGAAGCCGGGCCGGGTCAGCCAGACAGACAGACAAACAAGCAGACAGACAGACAGACTGATAGATAGATAGATCCCCTCCAGGGACTGGGCAAAGCCGGGCCGGGTCAGCTAGTAATTAATAAATTCCTCATATTTTACATGACTGTAAAGCAACTCTGCTGGGTGAAACGTTGTATATATACTTAGGCTCCTTTGAAAACTTACAATCCAACATAGGCGCCATGTCCCTTACCAGGAGCCAAAACTTGCATGGCAGGGGTTTAGGCAGAATGAAGTATCTCCAACTTCTGGACTATAAGGACTATGAGGGGGCTTCAAATGAAAACCTTAAAAGTGTGATAGAAATTACAACAAGCATGTCATTGATTGTTGTTAAGGATGTCAAGAAAGTTAAGCATGTGACATCACGGTGACATCATAAGGACAGATTAAAGATGGTCGCCCCACTTTTGACATGCACGAAAGAGGAGCAGCGTTCTGTTATCCATTATTTGGTCAGTGAAGGGATGAAACCTACAGAAATTCATCGGCGAATGAAGGTCCAGTATGGTGATGCAAGCCTGTCAGTCCAGCAAGTGTATGGTGATGCAAGCCTGTCAGTCCAGCAAGTGTATGGTGATACATGCCTGTCAGTCCAGCAAGTGTATGGTGATGTATGCCTGTCAGTCCAGCAAGTGTATGGTGATACATGCCTGTCAGTCTAGCAAGTGTATGGTGATGTATGCCTGTTAGTCTAGCAAGTCTATGGTGATGTATGCCTGTCAGTCCAGCAAGTGTATGGTGATACATGCCTGTCAGTCCAGCAAGTGTATGGTGATACATGCCTGTCAGTCCAGCAAGTGTATGGTGATACATGCCTGTCAGTCCAGCAAGTGTATGGTGATACATGCCTGTCACTCCAGCAAGTGTATGGTGATGTATGCCTGTCAGTCTAGCAAGTCTATGGTGATGTATGCCTGTCACTCCAGCAAGTGTATGGTGATGTATGCCTGTCAGTCCAGCAAGTGTATGGTGATGTATGCCTGTCAGTCCAGCAAGTGTATGGTGATACATGCCTGTCAGTCCAGCAAGTGTATGGTGATGTATGCCTGTCACTCCAGCAAGTGTATGGTGATACATGCCTGTCAGTCCAGCAAGTGTATGGTGATGTATGCCTGTCACTCCAGCAAGTGTATGGTGATACATGCCTGTCAGTCCAGCAAGTGTATGGTGATGTATGCCTGTCAGTCCAGCAATTGTATGGTGATACATGCCTGTCAGTCCAAGAAGTGTATGGTGATGTATGCCTGTCAGTCCAGCAAGTGTATGGTGATACATGCCTCTCAGTCCAAGAAGTGTATGGTGATACATGCCTGTCAGTCCAGCAAGTGTATGGTGATGCATGCCTGTCAGTCCAGCAAGTGTATGGTGATGCATGCCTGTCAGCCCAGCAAGTGTATGAATGGAGTAGGAAGTTTCAAAACGGTGTGACTTATGTGACAGACTGTTCAGACCAGGTCAGGCACACCAACTAGTGACCCCAGAGAATTTTTTTTACTATAGGAATCCAAGCACTTTATCGGCACTGGAGGACTTTTCCCCGCAGAATATATTAACCAAAAAAAAAAAAAATCATTAAAGGTTCTCATTTGAAGCCCCCTCATAATTACAAAACATGGTTACCCCTCTCTCGTCTCAAATACAAGTTTCTATCTTACTCCCTCCCCTTTTCTCTGTTTGTCTCTCTGTTTCTCTCTGTGTTTTATCTGTTTCTCTTTGCTTCTCCTTATCTCTCTCTCTATTGTTCCCTCTCTTTTTATCTCTCATACACAGATATATGGTTACTCCTGTATGGTTGTGGTGACTCAAAACTGTAATGTTAACATCTTATTCCTCCCCACAATGTTGTCCTATTTAAAAATCAACTATTCAGTCAGCAAAAATAAAACTAGGTTCCTCCCTTCTATCTGTGTCCTGCCCAGATTTGTTGCACACTTTCTCAGGTCTGCTTGCTCTCACTAAAATAACATGCACACGTCTCTCACTGTTTCTTCATGTGATCAAAGTTATGATTTCATCTACAGAGGTTCTACAGTTGTTTAACCATTATACCCCATTCAATTGACATGACACCCTCATGACTAATTTCGTGACAGTCTTATTAAAGGGAAATGATGATGTACAATATTTTGAGAAGAGAATGAATTAACAATAAACTGTCCTGCCTAACAGTATAATTATTAAGACAATGTTAGATATTAAACAGAAATGTATACAACAAACATGATGAGCAAAAAATATTTAGCAATGAAAGAAAAGACCTAAACAAAGACAAATACAAGTAAAGTATGTGAAAGAAAGACTTTTACATGCCTTGAGCATTTGGTTTATGGTGCAAGCCCCATATTTGTATAGACTAATCAGCACTGATCAGGTGGGGTGGTCAATATCATGCTGCTGCCTTTACTCCCCAGGACATTGTCTGGTACTCATTTTAGGCTGGGGCGACATGGGAGCCCAGGTGAAGGTTAAACAAATCTATCTCAATAGGGATTCAAACACATGACAGAGGTCAGCATGGGCGAATGGATAAGAACGTGTTTTCTTAAACATCCGGTGTGCTGATGCCGAGTTAAGGGGTTCAGCCACTACACCAGACAGTTGGACTATAATGTTGACCTCTCGTCCTTGGCTTGGGGATGTAAATTACAAGTACCTCTGAAGTCAGATGAAGTCAGAGTGGGTTTGTCAGATGACGAGGGATACTGTTAATAGGCAAAGCTAACCCACATGCAAAATTCAGTCCAGCACTACTAGAAGCAGTGTTTATGGACTATGCTGGCCACACAAGAAGAAGAATGTAAAATGTTAAAGACTGACACACTGTACAAGGAGAATGGGTCAATAAAACAACAAACTTGAGTACCTACTGTGACACTCTGAACTGTACTCAGAACATACAGTGATTGTTGAAACTCTGAGACAAACTGATCTTTCTCATCAAGGTTTTTGCCATAATCAACATCCATGAAAATATAAGAACCCTGTATACAGTTCAGGAAAATACACTTCATCTGTTAGTTGTGTGTCTTTAAATCTGCATATAAAATGCAATTACTAACTCTCTCGCAATGGCGTTCCAACACAACATTACCTGCCTTCAATACATCTGCTTCTTTTTCTCTTCCTCTATTCACCTTAGTGAAGAGTTGGGGGGAGATGTAAAGATCTTTATGTGCTTTATCTAATGCTCTTGTAAGTTGGTTTTAATTTCTCTAAGGTTGTGCTTGATATTGTTACTCGATCTTTTGTGTGGTCTTCCCCGTGCTCTGTACTCATTATATTACTTCAATGTTGCTATTCGTAGCAGAAGGTACCTGGGCATTCTTGTGAGGTGGCCAAACCATTTAATTTTTTGTTCTTTAATAAAGTGTATGACTGGTTTCAGACCTAGACTAGTTGCTTGGTATTGATTTCAATGGTATGAGACACAGGCCATTAAAGAAGCAAAGGTACATTTTTTTGGTTTTTGCATATCCTTTTTTCACAGGACATCACTGTCAACACCAGCATTTTACTGCTGTTGTTGATGTCTTGGCAAGTTTATGTTCAGTAGTTTGCCATGGCTTTCTGAACGACCGGCTCCCATACCAATTCGTTAAAACCCAACTCAACGCGGTCTGCTGCCAAATCGCTCGCAGCTGTGTTTTGAACGCCGGTAAGCGGGCTTACGAATTGTGTCTGTAAGCCCTTAGCCACGGAGACTGGCTACTGAAATAAAATTGCTTAGTAAATCACAAACAGCCAATAAATACTGGGATTGACTGCAGTGTCCTGTAAAGGATTAGCTTTAACAGCATGTCTACAGATCTTGACTATCAAATCAACAAAAAAGGATACTGGCTGGACTTCGGTGAAAACTCCACTGCTGGCTTCGTAATGAAATGTTCCTGTGCCACCCCCAGTTACATAATTACAGTCTATACCACTGTCTTTTAAAGCCTGAAAAGGAAAGGACGACTCATGCTCCATTGGCAAAAACTAATATATTTTACATCAAACCTCAAGAAATGTCAAAAGATAACTTAATAAATTATATTCTATTGCTCCTTTGACTTATAGCCTAGTACACCAAAGCACTTTGTTGAATGTCACGCATATATTTCAATAGGTGTGCATTCAATGGTGGAACTTAAGTTCCTCATTTCTAAAAAAAACATCATCTATCATTTTCAGTGAATATTGAGAAACTTTTGTTTATTTGGTCAAAACTTTTTAACATCTTTAAGAGAGCGGTGAAAGTATAATGTCATAGCATGTAAAATGTTACATCTAAAGAATTCTTAATTATGTGATATTACATGAAATTAAGTTGAAAGAAGTAAAGGACCCTGTTCACATTATGAGGCTTACTGGGTAATTAGTGTAGCCCCATATTTTCTTAGACAATTTGATACTTGATTGGTGATGTAGTCAATATCACACGGGGCACCTTTATTTTCCAAAAATGTTCTGGTACCCATCTTACGCTGGGCGACCTGAGAGCCCAGGTCAATGAAGGATATTCAAACTCATGACTATTTGTTATAATTATTCTCATAAAATAAAAAATATAAGCATGAATTTAAAAAAGGCAGAATCACTATTCTTCAAACAGCAAACCTAAATAAAATTAAACAACAGTTGTGTCATTGTGGCTGCTATCATTAATACATAAATAATCAACATATCATAGTCGATCTACTTCCTAATGAAACATCAACAGCAGGATTCCAATTGCTACATGCTACCCCAACACTACCATGAATATGATTCAGTATCTAAAGGTCTGCACAGAGTATGCTGAAATCAGATCAGTTGCCATCTTTACAATTGGAGGTCCATTACAACAAATGTTCAGCACTCCCTATCTCTCACATATATGGTACAATCTAACATCTTCTTTCTAGTCAATCTTTTATATTATCTTATTATTGACACCATCTTATTCCTAATGCTGTCAGTGTGCTACTGGGACCCTTAAAGAAAGCAAAGAATGATGACACTATAACCTACCATGCATGTCATAAGAGGCAACTAAGGAGGGTTAGCGGAGGGCTAGCTACTCCAACCCTTACAGAACTAGCTAGAAGATCCAACCAACCGTGAACAAGTCTAAAGATAAGTGAAGATTAACTCAGTTAACCAAAACCTAGAACAAGGATAACATGATGTGGAGTCTGGATTGCTGACTTACCTCCTTTCACCTAGGAAAATCTCCAAAACTGCACCTAGAATGTTAGAACTATTTATGCATTAGAGACAATGATGAAGGAAACGAGTAAGACACGGAGGGAGCAGCAGGAGATAACAAAAGATAGCATGAGTTGGTTGAGGAATTATGCTTCAAATGGGGATACAGGACAGTAGAAGAAGAGGAATTCCTCTTGCATGTCTTCTGACACTTCCTCTAGCATGAGTATTTATCAGGATATTGTCTTGTTATCTGTCAACAACATATTATTTATCAAACGTTGATACCGTGTGCAGACAGTGCATGAAGTTTACACAGAGATTAGGGCTGCAATGTGTCACTTTAATATTTGTGCTTGGTCATGCAGGAATCAAGATTAATACAAGAGCAGACAACCTAGTGAGCATGGCTACCATGTCAGGCAGTAGAGTAATGGACCATGCTGGTGATATCGTGAATGCTATTGAATACTGGCCAGACCAAGGATTCAGGAGGTGGTTTGGATTCTGCATCTTTGGGTTGACTACTATTGCTAGAAATGAATGTCTTACAGAGAACAGAGTTAAGTCAAGAACTGACATCACAGCACTCGGGACATTCGGGACATATGCTCCATCCTCATTTTCAACCACCAGCGAAGAGTCCCAATACTAGTGGGAGTAGGAGTCTAATTATGTGTCCGTCTGACCTTTACTCTGAGTCCTGAGTGTCAGTCAGATTCTCTGGTCACTTCCTGTAGCACCATTCTCTCCAGGCCTTATCATGCATCAATACCCCACATAGTGGTGCAGACACAGCCAATTTGTCTGCTTGCTCATTTCCCACCACACCAGCATGTCCTGGGGGGGGGGGGGGGGAAATACAACAGGTGCTACCTATTTTTGATTGTTGAACAGAAGCAGATGATGTCTTATTAGCCAACACAGGACTGGAACTATCAGTAACCACATGCTGATGGATGTACTGAGAATGAGATCTGAGTGCCTATGGGTTTGTTACACATTCAATTATGATGGTCTGACAACTAAGTAACTAACCAAACCAAACCAACCAGCCAGACAGCCAACCAACCAACAAACAAACAAACCAGCCAACTAACCAACCAAAATAACTAACTGCTCAACAATAAACACACCTTGATTGACTTCACTGTCTTCTCCACTACTAAATCAACAGCTGCCTTCCTATCAGCTGCGCTTCGTATGTGCTGGATGGCACTAAAGATAAAAATGTGCAGCAGAAGACATGAATAGATAAAATGGCATGATACTTACACAATAAATAAAATAACAAAACCAGTTTGAACTGTTTTTCATATGTAATGACTGTCATGAGCTGAGGTGATGACTTGTGGCTAAAAAGTTTATGGGCTATGTATGATCTGGTTTATTTCATGGTCCGGACTGTACTTTTATAAAATAAGAAAAAGGACTATACGAGGGGGCTTTAAATCATCATCATCATCTTCCACTTTTGCCGTCAAGTGTAGTGGGGAGGAATAACTGGTGCTCCAGCGCCCAATGGGTGGCACTGGATAGTGTCATTCCGTGTGATTGTACAATGTCTCTGATGTCGTCAATCCATTTTCTTCTTGGACATCCTCTTGCTCTCGTTGCAGATGATCTTTGATGTAGGGTCAGTGCTGGTATTTGCTGATGTTGCATTCTAACGACATGGCCAAACCACTTGATCTTCTGTCTTTCAATAAATGTGGCACAAAGTGTTGATCCCACAGTCTGTCTGATAACAACATTTCTTACCCAGTTTCGGATTGTTAAGTTGGGAGCTCTCCTCAGGCACCTAATCTCACAGGTGTTGATTTTGAGTAAGTGTGATTTGGATAATGTCCAATTTTGAGATTGGTAGCCTAGGGTTGGTGTGAATATGCTGTTTATTATCTGTCATTTTGCGGACATGGGCATATTTGGATGTTTCAGTGTGGGTGAAAGTTGATATGTAAGTGCACTTCCTTTTTGACATCTGATTTCACTTTCTCTATCCAATCTGCCATCTTCTGTGATCATACTTATAAGATATTTGAATTCTTTAACTTGTTTCAGAGATGTGCCATTTATCTGTATACTTAATGGACCAGGATATATGCTAACTTGCATTGCTTCAGTTTTGGCTATATTTATACTCATATTGTATCTGCTGCATGTTGAACTCAGATTATTAATATGATTTTGCAGTCTGCCCTTGTCGCTATAAAAAGGTGGGGGCTTCAAATGAAAACCTTAAATGTCTATTTTTGTTTTGGTGAATATGTTCTGAAAAAGTAAAGAACAAATCTTTAATTTTTCAATGTAGTCACCACTGCGTTCAATGCAAGTCCTCCAGCACTGATAAGTGCTTGGAATCCTGTAGAAACATCGACTCTGGGGTCACTACTCGGTGTGCCTGACGGCGTTAACAGTCTGTCATAAAAGTTATGTCATTTTGAAACTTCCTATTCCACTCATACTCTTGCTAGACTGACAGGAATGCATCACCATACTGGAACTTCATTCACTGATAAATTTCTATAGGTTTCACCCCTTCACTGATAAACAAATGTATAACAGAATCCTGCTCCTCTTTGGTGCTTTTCAAAAGTGGGGCAGCCATGTTTAAACTGTCCTTATGACGTCACCATGATGTTACATGCTTAACACCCTTGACACCCTTAACAACAATAGTCACAGGTTACAAGACAATGGCATGTTATTGTAATTTCTATCACACTTTTAAAGTTTTCATGTGAAACCGCCTCGTAGATTCCACCTGGGTCTTGAGGTAGTGGATCAGACATCTAGCCTTCAAGGACAACAACTCCGATGATCCGCACATACTTTGTGCACATTAAAAACCTCTCAACAGTCGAATATAAAAAAGAGCAGACCAAACAGACCACACCCTAGGCTGCATTTAAAAATTAGAAGGATACCTACAAACAGAATATAGCATGTGTCATTTTGATACATAATCATATCTGGATCCTGGCTAGTGCTACAGGGTTCCTTCATCGTGCTGAGATTTTCCTTGTGTAATCTATGGGAGGGGGGTGGAACACTCATGGAGATACCTGTATGCAATGAAAATGATCCTTTACCAAACCCAAAATTAGTTGCTGTCAGGGCAACACTATTGAGAACCACTAGTTGTGTCAGCATGAGTTAAACATACCAACTCAGTGGTGAAGTTTGAGGACATAAATGTATCATGCTGTTAACCCTAAGAAGCATGAAGTCTTGTGTCACTTGAGGAGGAATGTGTGCTACAATTTTGAACTAAGTGAACAATATTGAGCAAGTATAAACAAGTCATTACTTTTGAATCTATAAATTGGTTTGAGATACAGTTCTGTCAGGATGTGTGGCAAGAGTTAGTCGTGGTCTAGTATAGCCATACTGATCATGCTCAGTGAGCAAATAACTGGTATTGTTGTTGATGCATGCTGTGTCATATCTGCCAGTGCCCTGTCCAAGTGTTGTTTGACTGCAAATTCTTATTCTTCTGGATAAGGCCTTCAACTGACACACACCAAGCCAATCTATCTTTTGCTATCTCTTGCTGCCCCCTCCATTTCCTGTCAATATTATTAATCTCCTTTTGTAATTCTATTTTCCTTGTATTTTTAGGCCTCCTGTTGTTTTGTTCACTATGGGAGTTTCAGATAAAGGAGTGTCTAGTTATACTGACCTCAGGTTTTCTCAGTGTGTGTCCTTTCCAGCACCAGTGTCTTTTTCTCACCTGTAGATTCACTAGAATTTTAGTTTTCTCCATGAGCTCTACATGGGAGATTCTGCCACTGCCAAGTAGCAGCGCAGTTGATATGACGTAAATGAAACATAGTGAGAAAATCGTGAACCAAATAGGGGTAGAAACTAGGAGGCTGACGTAAAAAACAGAATACGTCAGAAAGATTGTCAACAACAACAAACAGTCAGATCTTGGAGCTTGAACAACGAGGTAGCTCGATTCGATTCTCAACAAAGAGAGAACTTATATACTGGCTGGACATTACTCCAATGGCCAACAGATATTAGAAAGAAGAACGAGGCTATTAATACAAGATGTATATCGATCAGAAAACCACGGACAAATGCGACAATATTGGAATGGGACTCAGCAAGTGAAACAGGCTGACGCATAGATAGGATAGCCAAGGACAGAAGCACCGGGATATGATGATTTTTGATATTTAATGTCTTTGATCGTTTATGATTCCAATTCAAATGTTTCTTTACCGTCCCGCCTGGCCATAACAGGCACGGTAGTTATCAATCAAAACTAATGTATGGATTTGTGAATTTCTAACCTGTTCAACTCCGGCAAATAAATATTACCTATGTTGTTGCATCGACCGGCTTCGAGTACTTGATTGCTGTTCATTTTCTGCTTCAGTACGTTGCTGGATTTTGTGCCACCCTGGACCGTTTATCGTTGATGAGTTGCATTTAAGTTTATCTCAAGACACATTCTAGCAGTCACAATACCAGTTTAGTCCCACTATTCTGTGCAAGCATTAATTAGTGAATGTTCACAGTTTATTAGAATTATTTAGTTGTTCTCAATGTTTCTGACCCATACAGTAATGCCGATTTAACACTGGAGTAAAAAATTCTAAGTTTGGTGCTAAGTTTAACTTCCTTAAAATAATAATAGTAATTAAATGATCCCAAAGCAGTTTCTTGCTATGGGTCAGTGATATGATGGCACAATCACATTTTGTAGGCCTCAGAGCAAAGAGGAATAGGAGGACAATCTTTCCTTTGCTTTGACAAGCGACAAGCCTAGACCTCTTAAAATGAAGTTTCACCAAGGGAGTTTGGGTTGTCATTTTGACTGCAAATTCACTGCGGTATTATGACTTCTGATGATAAACTGTGTGATCCTCCCAATTTTCTAATCTCCTCTTGTGTCTGCAATTTAATGATGTCTTCTAGTGATAGCTAGTTAAGACTGAAACATAATTTTATTCTGTTTAGCAAAATATATGTCTGCTTAATATGACTTTATAGGTAAATTTTAAAAAATTTAAAGAATCAATTATAAAGTCAAATAAGAATAGAAGTCAGATTAAACATGACATAAATACACTGGAATTGATTAACAAGACAGCAATTTAAATCACCCATTGTAACACTGTAGACCCTTGAAGTTGACATTTGGAAGAGATTTGATCTTCTCGGCCAGTTTCACAACACTGTCGCCCGGTTCCACACCACACCTGCAACACCGAGAAAAACTCATATATTACATTTAATATCTTTACTTGTAATAACTGTAAGGTTAAAAGTATAGTTTTAATAACTATAAAATTAATAATGTATTGTTAATAAATATAAGATTAACATTACAGCTATAATAACTATAACATTTAATGATAATTATGCAGGCCCCCTGAACCACTTTTACCAGCTTGTAAAATACTGCAAGACTGACTGGCCTCATTATCTAACCTATCAATGAAACAAGCAAATAATAACCCACTAATATGCCATTGTCAGCTCTGTGGCGAAGGGGTTACGGGCGCAGTTCATAATCCCGTATACACGTGTTTGAAACACAGCTGTAGGCGATTTAGCAGCAGACCGTCTTATGTTGGTTTTTTTATTAAATGGTATGGGTGAGGTCGTTCAGAAAGCAATGGCAAACTACTGAACGCAAACTTGCCAAGAGGTCACAATAGCAAAAGATGTTGGTGTTGACTGCAACATCTTGTAAAGGATATGCAACTAACTTTTTTAAATATGCCATTATATCATAATGAGGATGTGGCCTTACGCTCATATTTTCCATGACTAATGAGGGGCAGCCGGTCTCTCTAGCTAAGGGGTTACAACACTTTCTCCGTAATCCCGTTTATCACACAGTCTCGTAGCGGGAGAGAACTGGGAGCGGTTCGACCCCCGCTGGTGACTTGCGGGATACTGAGCCGGCCGCTCAGAAAGCAATGGCAAACTACTGACAGCTGAAAGATGCTGCTGTTGACAGCGGTGTCCTGTAAAGGATATGCAAAAAAAAAAAAAAAAAAAATGAGGGGCAGTGTGGTCAAATTTGTACTGGCCATCTTTATCTTCCCAGAAAAATCTCAGGTTTCTGAGGTTTGTGATTTCTATTCAGCTGGTCTAATATATTTGTAGCATAACTTTGTTTTTGTTGTTTCTTCACAGAATTCCAAGATACTGTTTTTGTTTCACAGTACTGGCTAGTATACCAAACAACATGCTCCCATGCTTGTTACAGGTAGACAACATTGGAAGATCCTTATTATTAGCTTATCAATCATGGCAGCCATATGATTCATGGTGTTATGGGACTTAAGGAGATAAACAAGGTTGTCTGGTCATGTAATGAGAATAGAGGCATTGGAAAACATCATGGCGACTGGAAATATCAGCAGTAGAAGAGCAAGGGCAGACCAAGAGAAATGAAGCTGGATGGATTAGGACGAAGGCATGAAGCAATATCAACAGATTTGATCCAGAAGACTAGAACTGAGATCTATGACGATGCCTGAACACCAAGGCCAGTTAGCAGGGCACATGATGATACTGATGATGATGGGACATAAGATAAACATACATTTTCTTTTGGTGTGCACGTGCTCGCTTTGAACTCAAGCCTAGTCTATACACACTACTTCTAGTAGCACTGGACTGAATTTAGCTTCTGTATTAGCTTTCCCTATTATCAGTGTCTCTCACCATCAGGTGAACCCACTCTGACTTCAGAGGTACTTGTAATTTATGTTCTAAAGTCAAGGACGAGAAGTCAACATTTTAGTTTAACTGTCCGGTGTAAGGGTTGAACCCCTTACCTCGGCATCAGTACACCAGATGTTTATGAATGTGCGTTCTTATCCATTCAGATAAGCATTAATAATAGCTAAGTTTCTTAGTGTGAAAACTAAGCATATACTACTTTTATGTGTGTGTGTGCACAAATGTTTTAGCATGCGTGTGAGAGTATGCATGTGCCCATGAGAAGCAAATTTGAGAAGTTCAGATCTAGCCCATCAAATTAAGTTTATATTAACTAAAAAAATAACTGCATACAAATTGCCTCATGAAGTCAATATGAAAATGTTTTTCACATGTTGTGTTAACATTTTACATAAACATAACTGGGGGAAGCTGACACATTTGCAAATTTTATTTTTTGAAACTATTTATAAGTATACACTGTCCTAGTAGCTATTGACATGATGACACAGTGAGAAAAACTTGACAAACATTATAATATCTACAGTCACACCTCGATTTTGATTGCCTTCGGTTTTCGTTGGTTTCGGTCTTCGTCAATATTATTCCTCGAAAAATGCGTCTCGGTTTTTGTCGGTTGTCTCGGATTTCATTGGCATGCCCACATGATCTTATTGCTAATTTTGCAAAATCAAAGGGACCCACGCATTCTTCTGCTCAGTTCGGCGTTGTTTTTCGTTGTGTGAGCATCACTTGCTAATAATATGAGAACAGTATTAAGATTGCTGAAATTAGCCGCATGTACGGGAAGTCGCCATCCTTGATAAGTTCCATTGTGGCGACAAGGGAAGCAATAAAGGAAGCTAATGTAGCAAAAGGCATGAATGTGCTAACGAAACAGAGATCGCAAAGAATTGAAAATGTCGAAGTTATTATTAATTTGGATAAATCAAAACCAGTCAGATGGCGATTCTGTTTCGGAGGCAATCATATGTGAAAAGGCCAGACTGTTGTATGCCGATCTCATTAAGAAAATGTTTGGGACAAGTGCTAGCGTACTTAGTGATTTTAAGGCCAGCAGAGGATGGTTTGAAAAATTCAAGAGGCGCACTGGCATAAACAGTGCTACTAAGCACGGCGAAGGAGCGAGTTCAGACAAATTTGGGGCCAAGAAATAGTATTAACCCTTTACCGGGCAAAACTTCCGGGAACGTTTCTACCCCGGAATGGGCAATCCGTCCGAAAGCGTCCGTGACTATTACGCATTGTAAAAACGCGATCTTGTGGCTTTCCGAGACTTCCGATTGTCTACTTTCGGTTTCACCGATAGTTTGACAACGTGGCCACCATTCGCAAGCGTGTACTTTGAATTTGAACGGATTTTAAAAAATAGTTTTTGTGGGTTTCACGTTTTGTATTAAAAAATGGATTTTGACGATTCTTCAAGTGATAGCGGAGATTTCTCTGGGTTCAATTTAAACACAATATTTATTCTCTATAAAATGTGTTTTTGGCATGTATTTTGAAGTGTCTAGAATGATTAAATTGGATTTACCTTGATTCATAAGGGAATAATTGCCTCCGTTTTCGTCGGTCTTGGATTTAGCCGATTGTCTTCAGACGGATTATCAACAAAAACCGGGGTTTGACTGTATATTATATTTTTATTTTTTGTTGTTTTTAGCCGTTTCCACGGTGAAGGGGTTATGGAAGCAGTTTGTAATCCCGCATACAGCGTTCGAAACACAGCTGTGAGTGATTTGGCAGCAGACCACCTTACGTTGGTTTCAATGAAATGGTATGGGTACCAGTCGTTAAGAAAGCAAGGCAAACTACTGCCCAGGAATCATGAACAGCCAAAAATTGCTGGTGTTGACTGCTACTTCCTGTAAAGGATATGCAACTAACTATTTAACAGGTGTTTTCGCTATTGGACAAATAATGAGAGGTAGTAGACAGGAAAAGACTACAGAATAAATTCAAAACAAATAAAACCTTCTACCTGTTGCCACCAACATTGACCTCAACAGCAAGGTATAAAGTCGCACCAAGTTCACCAGCAGCCTTACTCAAGTCTTCTATATTTCCCTCACTGTCTACGCAAACTGTTAGCTTAGCATGGTGGGCTAGGGCTGCCAGTCTCCGCAGCTTTTTCATGCCAATTACCTGGTGAAAGTTACTGAGTAATTATGCTGTACAGAATACCTAAAACCACTGTGAGTAAACAGTAGCAATTGATTAATGTAGTATATTAATTGTAGTAATACAATATGTACTATGCACTACAACATCTACTAAAATCAAAGGCGCTATCTCGTAACACCAAAATCACAATATACAAAACACTGATCAGACCAGTTGTGCTGTATGGCTCTGAAACCTGGAGTACAACGAAAGGAGACGAAGCCTTGTTACAAACCTTTGAGAACAAAATTTTAAGACGCATCTTTGGACCCATTAGGGATACACAAAGTGGAGAGTGGAAAAGAAGAAGTAACAAAGACATTTATGATTTGTTTAAGTCCCCGCTAATCACTGGTATCATGAAGGCTAATAGACTACAATGGCTGGGGCATATAGAAAGAATGGAAGATAATAGGGAAACAAAACTCGCTTACACTCAGGAAATAAATGACCGTAGACCCCGAGGTAGACCAAGAAGGCGGTGGAGAGATAATATACATACAGACCTACAAGCACTTGGAATCAACGACTGGCAAGAGAAGGTCCACCAGAGAGACGAATGGAGACAGATTGTATTTGCAGCAAAGAACCTCAATGGCTCGGAACGCTGAAGAAGAAGAGAATACAATATGTGTAAATCTGTAGAGCTTATTCTTCTTTGTACTTAAAATAGCATAGGTAAACAGGCTATTTGTATGAAAGCTTCCAAATTATTTAACTAGCTAATGTGCACAATCGAAGATAGGAAACTATAAGAAGGTACACAATTTATTGTATATAGAATCTTAACAAATGAATTAATTAGTTGATTGCACAATTTTATATTGATAATGCAAGATAATTAGCAAGTTACTGTATATGAAAGCTCAACAAATTATCTAACTAGTTAACGTGCAAACCTTTAGATAGATACTGTAAGCTGATAAACATGCTATTATATGTGAAAGCTTGATAAATGATCAAACTAGTTGTTGTGCAAAACTTTAGATAGGCACAGTAAGCAGGCAAACAAGTCACTGTATATGAATACTTAACAAATCATCCGACTAATTAATGTGTAGAACCAATACAAATCATGCAACCTCAGGCTGAGTCTATACCTGATTTGACAGCAGGATATCCTCAACACCCCCTTCAACCATTACCTCTGCTTCTGTTAGTGTTTGGCAACACACACCAACAGCCCCAGATTTGATCTGCAAAGATAATTTTTTTGCACAAGGATGATGTAATATTGCTTGAGCAAATGAAATACAGAAGCTACAGTCATAACCTATGATGAAGCCATGAGGTTTATAAGAAGCACTTATAGAATTAAATGAGAATCGGGGCATCCAGGGTACCAGAAATATAATGCATATTACCAACTCAACTGAAGTGAATAAGTAGCAATCTTCAGAATCCACACATGACATAACAGGCTGAATTACCACTTGTTCAATAAACTAAAGATTGGAGACACCAATGAATGTAACTGTGGAATTGGTAAAGTGATGAATAAACATTTACTGCAAGAGTGTCCAACAAATGTTGAACAGAGACAATTATTTTTGTCCTCACCTGCTCCATTTGAGGATAAACTCTTATGGAGTTAACTTATGTTGTCTTTAAATATATTCAAATGGATGTTTAAGGTTTACAGAGAAGACGCAGAAGAAATAAAGAATCAGGGATTCTTTTAATCTTTTTGGTGTCCCATTTTTCCTTTCAGGTTAGGACAAGGCCTTTGTGTGGGCTGTAGACAAGGTGGTGAATACTACGAGGGTAGGTCAGAAAGTTATGCACCACAATTATCATCTCGTTAACCATTAATAACATACAAATTAAATTTATCCACAATGTTCATGCACATGTGCAGCAAGCATTTCTACTTCTCAACATAATCCCCGTCAACTTTAACGGCTTTATACCATCTTTAAACAAGAGCATGTATCCCAGATTTGTACCACATTCTGTCCTGTTCTGGCAGCCATTTCTTCACTGCATTAATCACTCCTTCATTGTCTTCAAACTTTGTCCCATGGATAGCATTCTTAAGGGGATGGAAAAAATGGAAATCAGATGCTGTCAGGTCTAGACTGTAAGGTGGGTGAGGCAGTACATTCCATCACATTTTTTCGATTGCCTCCTTTGTTTGCAAACTTGTGTGAGGACACGCATTGTTGTTAAGGAGAAGCAGTTGCCACCTCTACATCTCCACTTGCAGAAATCAAAACTATCTGCGCCCAGCGACTAACTGTGCTTCTATCGACCATAAATGTGCCATAAACAGAACACAAACGTTTGTGAATGTTAACAACAGTTTTTTTTCTCTGTGATCAAAGATTCTATAACAATCCTCTGCTTGTAATGTATGTCATTAATATCTGCTATTTCAACGGTTTTGTGTTGCGGTTAGAATTGGTTACTGAGGTGCAATTTGGTATACACTTTTTTAATTATAAACTTAAATTGGTGAAAATTTAATGCTTCTATCTTCATTATTAGCTGTGATAATAATTGTGGTGCATAACTTTCTGACCTACCCTCATAGAATTTGGGAATGCGGTGTTAGCCCCATATTTGGATAGACAATCGGCAACTGATGGGTGATGTGATCAATATAATGCTGGTCACCTATAATTCCCCTGACATTTCCTGGTTCCCATTTTAGACTGGGTCGACCTGGAAGCCCAGGACAATTGTTAAAAAGCTACCTCAATAGGGATTTGAACAAATGACCATCTAGAACAAACAAACGTTATTGCCATAGGGTTAAGAATTGGGTATGTGGGCCAGTCTAATATTCTGTCCTTCTATCACTCTCTTTCATACATGATTTCATCCATACATCACTTAAGCCTAACCGAGAACAACAACAATATAAAAGATATGCATTATAAAGACATGGGAAATATGCAAAAACAATATTACATCACTCACTAGTATTAATGAATCGTGTGGCCATTGTTATTAGCTATGGGAAGCATACTATTCTACCAAAAGAGGACTGGCTGTTTATACTAGGGTTTTATTTTTATTATTAGATGGCAGACAAGTGTGCTAGCCACTGCACTAGTGCTAGGCCCTACTGGGGCTCACAGACTTTCTGTGTGTCTTAGGTAAACTCATGCAGCCAATGTTCTCATGACAGAAGATAGTGCTACATCACACCTGTTGGTTGGCTGGTGAGTCCCCTGGAATACTGAGTTTTAACTTATAAGTTCAATGCACTGGTGTTCAGGTCATTCGAGCCCTGAAAAGCGCCAGCATCTATCAGAGTGAGGTTGGCATAGACTTTCCCTCCAACCTGGCACCAAGGTGCCATCTCCACAAGGACTGTTGCAGAGCTCTCCTGCCCCTCTTCAAGCTCACAAACCAACAGGGTGTGCAAGACAATACTGAGACCTCACACCCGAGGAGAGGCATATTATGATGTGACCAGGCCGTGATTCAGCATGAAACAATATGTTCTTTCCAGCACAGTTTTGGTCTTCCAATTTTCCTCTTCCTGGAACCATTTCAACAAGTATAGTACTGAACAACCCAGATGATCTGGACACTTGACAATACCATAAGTTTGGATAATTTAAAATCTG
The DNA here is from genome assembly GCA_014155875.1 of Cepaea nemoralis. Lineage (NCBI taxonomy): Eukaryota > Metazoa > Mollusca > Gastropoda > Stylommatophora > Helicidae > Cepaea > Cepaea nemoralis. The sequence continues at coordinate 88,530 of JACEFZ010010168.1, read as the reverse complement.
AAGTGTTTTTATGGCTTCACACATTATCTAATGCTATTCTGGACATGGTAATAAGGGCTGTATGATCTTTAAATGTTATTCCACAGTGTGGTTGAAACAGCATTGGTGTCAGGTCTTAGTCAGATATAACAGTAGACGGTACTACCTGCTTTTTGTTAGCGCCGAACGTTGGGCGGCGCTTACCAAACCCGACACCCCACATTGTGCCAACGGCTTCGGGCGGAAGAGCGCAATTGGGAGGGTACAAGCCTTACCCTGGTGCGAGGAAATGCAACCTAAAGACAAAATGTCATGGCAGGGCAGACCAGACCCTAAGCCTTGGTTGGCGGCTGGTCTAGGATCGAAGCTCCGACAGGCGGACAGTTAGAGCATTGCTTTGCTGATCCGGCAGCTTCTGCAGCTTGTCTTGTTCCAGATGTAGGGGTGTTACCTTTCCTCTGGAGTGAACTAGGCAGGCAGAGAGAGGGATCATGCTGCATGGGCAACACATGATCTCTATATTTTAGCCCAGGCTTTGTGCTATGGAGAGGCAATAACTCCATCCCTGGTCTTAACTGGTCTCGGAATCAAAGCGAGAGGCAACTGTTACGGGTTATAAGTCCCTGTCAATTGGCGTAGACATGGGGCGCCACGCATTGCCTCTGATGGTGGGAGACACCTACAGGTGTCACTGATCAGCTACCGCCCGCCTCAAGCTGGGCATCCCCCAGCCAATTGGGTGCTGATCCGCCACAGCCTGCCTGCTTCAATGGGTGCTTGGGGCTAGGACAAAATCTGAATCGCAGGCTGTAAAACCAATGCACCAGGTACAAATAAAAAGAAAAATAGAAACCTCAAGCTACGGCTTGCAACCTGGAACGTGAGAACCATGTGTCCAGGATTTTCCACTGACTTGACCAATATTGACGATGTGAGAAAAACGGCTGTGATTGATGCCGAACTCAATCGTCTTAACATTGATATTGCTGGCCTGCAGGAGACTCGCCTCGCTGAGGAAGGGTCACTCAGGGAAAACAATTACACCTTTTTTTGGAAGGGTAGAGGGCAGGCAGAAAAAAGGCAACACGGTGTGGGCTTTGCAATGAAGAATTCACTACTGGAAATGATTGAATTTCCAGCAGGAGGAAATGAAAGACTATTATCCATGCGCTTGGCAACCTCTTGTGGTTTTGCCACCATTATTACTGCATATGCACCGACACTCGATTCCTCTGATGATGTGAAGGATTCGTTCTATGAGGAGTTAGACTCCGTGATCAAGGCAGTTCCAAAATCTGACTACATTTATATGCTCGGTGATTTCAATGCTCGTGTGGGCAAGGACTCGAGTTCATGGCCAGTGTGCCTTGGAAAATACAACATCGGTCACATGAATGAAAATGGGCAAAGGCTGCTGGAGCATTGCACCAGTAATGACCTTTGTATTACAAACTCCTTTTTTAAAACAAAAGAGATGCATAAGGTCACATGGAAACATCCAAGATCCGGCCATTGGCACCAGCTGGACTTCATCATCACACGGAGACAACATCTGAACCATATATCATTGACTCGAAGTTACCACAGTGCTGACTGTGATACGGATCATTCTTTGGTTGTTGCAAGGGTTAGACTGAGACCAAAGAGAATCTACACAGCTAAACACAAATCTAGCCCCAGGATTAATATTATTAACACTCACGATCCTGAAAAGTGCTTTCAGTTTCAACAGCAACTTGAAGACGCTTTCACTGATACACCAGAAAATTGTACAGTAAATGAAAAGTGGGGTCAACTTAAGGAAACTCTTTATAAAACTGCCGTAGGGGTTTACGGCACTGTGGATCATAAGAGGCAGGACTGGTTTGCGGCAAACAGCGAGACTCTGCAGCCCTTGATTGATAAGAAGAAGATAGCTCTCTTAAGAAACAAGGAAAGACCAACGCGTAACACTCTGAGTGAGCTAAGGCAAGCTAGGAAGGATGTGCAAAAGGCTGCCAGGCAGTGTGCAAATGATTATTGGATCAAGTTATGTGAGTCCATTCAAATCGCAAGTGATAAGGGAAACATAAGAAGCATGTATGAAGGAATAAAGAAAGCCTGTGGTCCAGTGATCAAAAGAAGTGCACCATTGAAAACCTTGACTGGAGAAATCATAACTGATAAGAAACAGCAGATGGACAGATGGGTAGAGCACTTTTTGGAGCTTTACTCAAGTGAGACCAAACTAGTGGAAGAGGTCCTCAACGCCATAGAGGCTCTACCAACTCTTGACCACCTGGACACACTTCCCAACATAACAGAAGTTAAGTGTGCTATAAATGAACTTGCATCTGGCAAGGCTCCAGGTAAGGATGGGATTCCAATAGAGGTTATCAGGAGTGGGCAAGACACACTCACTCTACAGATCCACCAGCTAATAGAGCTATGCTGGCGAGAAGGACAAGTCCCACAGGATTTCAAAGATTCAAGCATCATAACACTGTACAAGAACAAGGGCGATCGGAGCGACTGCAACAACTATAGGGGTATCTCACTTCTGTGTATTGTTGGAAAAGTATTTGCCAGAATTGTTCTGCGCAGACTTCAAGTCCTAGGAGATCAAGTCTACCCCGAATCACAGTGTGGCTTTCGACAGAACCGGTCTACCATTGATATGATATTCTCATTGCGACAAATGCAAGAAAAATGCCGTGAACAGAATCAACCACTGTTTATTGCCTTCATCGACCTCACAAAGGCATTTGATTTGGTCAGTCGTGAGGGTGTGTTCAAGGCACTAAAGAAGATTGGCTGCCCACCAACTCTTCTGTCCATTGTGGAATCGTTCCACACAGGCATGAAGGGTATAATCAAGTTTGATGGTGCAACTTCTGAAGAGTTTGAAATCAAGAGTGGAGTTAAGCAAGGTTGTGTACTAGCTCCCACCCTCTTTGGAATATACTTTTCACTTCTACTGAAATATGCCTTTCGTGATCAGGATGGTGGTATATACATTCACTCACGCTCAGATGGCGGCCTCTACAATGCTCAGAGATTGAAGGCCAAGACCAAAATTAGGAGGGTACTGATCAGAGAGTTGCTTTTTGCAGATGATGCTGCAGTTACGACCCACTCTGAGGAAGAATTGCAATGTCTACTATCTGCATTCTCCAATGCTTGTTCTGAATTTGGTTTAACAATTAGCAAAAAGAAGACACAGATTATGTCACAAGGTGCACATGGGGTACCATCAATCTTTATTGACGACGCCGAACTAGAGATGGTAGACCATTTTACATATCTAGGATCAGTGGTAAATAGCAAATTATCCCTAGATCAGGAAATCAACATCCGGAATGGTAAGGCAGCAACAACAATGAACAGGTTAAGAAAAAGAGTCTGGGAGAACAGGAAGCTTACTGCCAAAACAAAAGTCCTTGTCTATCAAGCCTGTGTCCTTAGTACTCTTCTTTATGGCAGTGAAACCTGGACAACTTACTCACACCAAGAGAAACGTTTAAACAGCTTTCATATGCGGTGTCTGCGAAGAATTCTTGGTATTAAGTGGCAAGACAAAATCACAAATACTGAAGTATTGGAAAGATCAGGTTGTGTGACGGTTTATTCCATGCTCAGTCTTCGTAGACTTAGATGGATAGGACATCTTAGGAGGATGGATGATGGTAGAATACCAAAGGACATCTTTTTTGGTGAATTACAGATGGGTAAGAGATCTCTGGGTCGGCCTCTACTACGATACAAAGATGTGTGTAAGCGGGACATGATTGATACAGGCATTGATAATGCACATTGGGAGCAAGTCGCCGCTGAACGTGTTGCATGGAGGGCAAATATCAGAAATGGAATAAAGACAAAGGAGAAAATTATTGCAGAAAAGTCACACACCAAGCGTTTGAGACGTAAGATGGTTCATGATGGTGGAAATGACCACGTGTTCACATGCACCCACTGTGAATGGACATTTACAGCGAGAATTGGCCTTATCAGTCACATTTGCTACCGCCATAGGTAAAAGATATTATGCCTTTTTAAAGCACAAACTATCATCTGTCAAGACGGCAAGGTGCCAATGGTTGAAACAGCATCAACTGCTTGAATTTTTTGTCTAGGTTAACTGGACTACAGATAGAAATTTCTCATATTAGAGGTGTAGAATAGCATGTGACTTTTAATATTCAGCAAAATGTCTTCTGACAAGGTTCCCCTGTGGTATAGAGGTGCTAGATGATTATGAAAACTTAATGACAGCTCCATTATTTATGTACATGAAATTCTGGTCTTTTCTATAATAAGGTAACAAAATGTCTAAACATAGGATGTTTCTAACAAATTCCTATCATCTTCTTCAGGCACATGGTTGGTTGATTTGCAGGTTACTTGGTGAATCCTCTGGAAAACTTAGCTTTAAATCTGAAGTCCAATGCATTGGCGGTCTATTCTGAAAATACCTCGTAACTAACAAAGTGAGGTTGGTATAAGAGACTTTCCCATCTCCATGGGTCTATGTTGCAATTTTCCTTCACATCTCCAGGCTCATAAACCAGTGATGCATACAAGAGCAGTTCTGCAACTTCACATCTGCAGAGAGGCAATATTAGGATGTAACCAGGTCATGATTCAGCACAGCACATGTGAAGTAGCTACCATTAGACCAAGCTAGGTAGTGTTTCCTCCACAGGATTAGTATTTCATTGTCAACAGACTTAAATACCAGAAGGCATTGGGCATATAAAACATAATCACAAAACCTGATGGAGAAGAGTAATTTCAATGAAATTAATATCCTGAAATTTTATTTCAATGCCACTGTATAGACCAGAAATTGATGTCATGGATGCTCAACAAAAACTGACTGGGGGAATATGTTACAAACAAAAACTGAGCCATACGGTATAACAACAACTATGTTGGAAGAGGCCTGATGATGGCAAGAAAAAAAAACATCTTACCTGCAGTCTGCTTATCATTGGGCACTTGTGAGGTTTGGCATGTGATCTAAAATTAACATTTGGATATGCTTTCATTGCTTCAGCCATCTTCTTTAAGTTAAAGTCTAGACTCTTTAGGCAAACCAGGAGGGAAGGGGTCTCCACCTCTGACACCGAGTCACCAATGTTGCATGGAGTCTATGATTGAAAAAATGGTTTCATGGACTTGGAAATTTAGGGTTATAAAAAGTAACATGAAATTAGTAGCCATGATACCATAAAGGCTAGAACAATAGCATATCAGCGGTGGTCTGGACTGACTTTTGTCAAGGGTCTGGGCAGTATACTGGTGGTACACATCTGTTAATAATTGTTGATGGTGAGGCGATGTGATTCGCTGGTATTTATGCTGGGAATGTCTGCCTTGTTCTGATTCATCTTTCTAGTCATAATGGCCTTCAGTATTATAATGAAAATACAAACGTACACACAATAATACTGGACTAATAACTGATGGTCTACATACACATTTGTCTAAATCTTTCACCATGGACAGTACAGTCACAATATAAAATGAATTTATAAATAAAACAGTATACATAAACAAACAGGCAACTATGCAATTGGTGCAGAAAGAATGTGCCACTTCTGCTTTAGAAAAATCATGTAGTAGTGCACTAATCAGAATGAAATAACTTATATTAATGCCAAGAACAGCTGGACAACAAAATAATTATATAAGCAACATCAACTTCATCAAAATACTCAATGTCAGAGAGTCATGATTGTTGATGTCTGCTCCAGTCAAAATACCTAAAGCAGAAGAATGCCAAAAAAAGGAAGAAGGAACCAAATACTGTAATAAAGATTGAACACCTTCTACTTGGTGATAATGTCTGCATTTTATCTTTGTTTTCTATTGGAAAAGATGAAGCAGCTACAGCCAGTGTCAAATGACTATGCACACGATTCCCTTCTTAGACAATGCAAACTGCGATTGCTTGGTCATATTTGCAGAATGCCAACTGGACGCATTCCAAAGGAGTTTCTCTATAAGCTGCTGGCAAACAGTAACAGCAAAATTGGATATCCACAGCTTTGATTCAGAGTTATGTGCAAGTGAGGCTTGAAAATGTTGGGGATAGACACCACACCCGGGGAGGAAAAGGTTTCTTGACTATAAGATGTGGAGATGCACTGCAAGGAATCATCTTGAACACAGTGAAAGTTGACTACATCAAGAAAGAGAAGAGAAAAGAATCAGTTAAAAGGAAATACCTGGCAATGCTGTTGGATACTCCCTGTTCACAGACAACATCAACCCATAGTCAGATATGACTAGAAGGAGGCTGTTATTATCACACATGTGTACAATAACTATAACATTTTTGTAAAAAGAAATACTTCTTTCAAAGCCAAATAAAATAATGATTTATGAAATGGAATGTTTGCTGTGTTCTATTTTTTTCAAGACCTAGACAGATTTAATTGTGTCTGTTTATCCAAGCCTCGATCAGATATACTTACATTATTTTTAAAGAATGAAAAATAAAGTAGTACATGACTCTTTCTCATGTCTTGAGGCATATTGAGTATACGGAGCTAGACCTATATTTGTACAGACTATACGGCACTCGATGAGTGATGTTGTTCATCTCACCACCTGCTTTACTTCCAAGAACATTTCCTGGTACTCATCATAGGCTGGCTTCACCTGGGATACCAGGTCAAATTCTGAAAAATTCTCGACTCTATGGGCTTTTCAACACATGATCACTGAGCCAGCACGCATGCCAGCCACTGCACTACCATAACTCGCTTGCAAGATGTGAAGTAAACTTTTTTTTTTTTTTTTTTAAATAAATCCCGGTCCTCACCAGGGCCTGAACCCGGAGGTCCCGGGTTCAGGCCCCGGTGAGGACCGGAATTTATTAAAAAAATCCACCTGGACTTCCAGTAATAAAATTTCCCCTGGTCTCTGGGTAGTGAGATCGGACGCCCGTGTGTATTGTTGCGCACGTAAAAAATCCCTTGGCAGTTGGAAATCGAAAAAGAGTAGCCTAACAGCGCTGCATGGGCAAAATTTTGAGTTAAAAATCTACCCAAAGTATTTCAGGATCCTCGTCGATGCAGCGGAGTTCGTGCATTGAGCTGAGTTTCTCCAGACTCAGGTTATGGGTTAAACCGTGTGCCGTGATGTTGATCCAACGACTAAAGTAAACTAAACTGAAGTAAACTAGAAACATACTAAAACTCACCTTCATAAAAGCCATTCTGCTCCTGGTGTTACAGATATTGCTGTGAAGATGTAAACTAAACTCAGACTGTTTAAGAGTGTTGCTTGAAGTCACTCCCAATCCTGTGTAGCAACGAAGCTTCTGATGACACAAAATGTTCTGAATAACTAGTGTTAGTGCTTTGTTATATCTTAAGACAGCGCTAATCCTTGAACAAAATTTGGTAATCGACAAACATGCACTGCTTCGTTGCATCACTTGATTAGATTGTCAGTGCGTTTATCTTTATTTTGAAGTTCTAAATCTGCAAATGTTTTGTAAACATGCTATGGAATTAACATAATCTTTAAAAACAACAAAATAGCAATATATTTTTAAAAAATTTTAACATCTTTAAAAACATATCATTACAGCTCTATGCATCTCAAAGAGCTGGTGCTGTCACAAAGGGGTTACGAACATGATTCACAATCTTGCACACCACATTTGAAACACAGATGCAGGGGATTTGGAAGCAGGCAGCCTTATGCTGGTTTTAAAACAATGGTATGAGCATCAGTTGTTCAGAAAGCAATGGCATATTGCTGAACGTAAACTTGCCTAGTAAAATCATAAACAGCTAACAAATGCTGGGGTTGACTGCGACGTCCTGTAAAGGACATGCAACTAACATTTTTTAACATCTCAATGGCTTCAAACCATGAAAACAGCAGCAACAAAGAGAAAAACTCTAATTAAACGTAAAGCAGACAAATAATAATAAACTTACTGTAGTCATGACATAAACATTTTAATGTAAAATGGTAATTAAACTTAATAAGAAATACAGATGTACTTTGAAAACTCAACTTTAAGCTGTCACCTGATATGATCTTTAAAAACTGAATCTACCACAGCTAAACATCTACCACTCTGTGATGATTAATACTTGAGTATATTAAAGAACTAATACCCCTGTTCTCTGGGCAAACATAAAGTATTCACTTTCCTTCACACATATAAAAGAACAGAAACGCTAACAGTCTTATACTCTGTGTCTTTTATGTTGCTATTTATGACTTTTTTGTATTTTTTAATTTATTATTTTTTTTTTTTTTGGTGCTCACTCGCTTTGAGCTCAAGCATAGTCCATACACACTACTTCTAGTAGTGCTGGACTGAATGTTGCGTGTGGATTAGCTTTCCCTATTAACAGTGTCCCTCGCTATCAGGCAGGCCCACTCCAACTTCAGAGATACTTGTAATTTATGTCCCCAAGTCAAGAATGATAGGTCAACATTTTAGTCTAGCTGTGCAGTGTAGGAGTTGAACCCCTTACCTCGGCATCAGTACACCGGATGTTTAAGAACACGCGTTCTTATCCATTCAGCCAAGCTGACCTACTGATTTCTTGTATTACTGATAAGAATTAAATGAAGTTTCATTCTCCTCCTCAGCATTATCGTTATATGTATTTATTTGAACTCCCTCTCAAGAACTGAAATACTCATCGCCTCCGTCCGTGTGTTGCCGGGGCCCATACGGGGAAGCAAAGAATAGTAACACTGTTGCCTACCATGCACGTCGTAAGAGGCGACTAAGGAGGTTATGGTTCCGTCGCCCTGCTACTGAGTGAGTGCGTGGCGCGACACTGTGAGCTGTGAATTTTGCGTGGAATGCTTTTGCATCTGTCCGCGATTGTTTTTCGCGTGAACTACATGTTCGGAATGATAACGGCCGGCTGTTGCTGGATTGACTGGTTTGCCTTTTCGGTTCACGTGCATTTTCAGGAGACTCGTGGGAGTCGTCGCTGTAGCTATGGAGTTTGTGCTTTGTGCAGCGCTTTCGGTGGGTCGCCCTGCAGAAAGAGACCGAACCATATGGGATAAAATCCCGGTCAATGAAGTCTTTCTGGTGACTGCTGTTTTCATCGCCGATGAACTGTATTTTTCGTGGAGGACTTTTGTGTTGGCATTCTGGCGGCGGCATTATGCACAGTGTACCTGTGCGGGCTGTTGGCTTGCCGACACTCCTGTCTATTCCATTGTTCACATGGGGCAGTGAGGAGCATTTTGTGATATTCACTGGCACAGGAACGGAGCAATATGGGGACGACCCGTTGCCGTGAAGTTGGAACCGCGACTAACTAACTACCTAACTAACTAACTCATCATCTCATATCATCTGGTTACTCTTATACCTTGCGATGTCAAGGTTAAGCTTAAACAGCGGGAGAGTGCCCGGTCATGGGCTTCACATATCAAGATTCCCATGGACTCTGCTATTCCCTCCTTCCATCGTTTATATGGCCGCCCTCTTCTTCTGCTTCCGTTTGGTCTGTACATCATTGCTTGTTGTGCTGTGTATATAGGTTATGAACAAGAGGGGGGACAGGACAAAACCTTGTTGTACTCCGGATCTTATGGTTAAGGTTTTTTTTATAAGTTTGTTTTATGTGTACACACTGCATATCTTTTAAGGATGTCCCACAGCTTGTTTCTATCTACTCTATTTGAAATACTGAAATGTTTAATATCCTAAAGAAGAAAACAACATGAAAGAAGAAAACCACAAACACCATTATCTACGACAGACAAAAATATATGAAATATTTCCAGGCCCACCTCACTGGAACATCAGCCAAAAATCAAAACAAAACTATCTGACAGGTCAACAAGGACACACTCCTCACAGTATTAAAGACATGTGCCTTTGAAACAAGAAACAGCTACCTAGAAACCAAGCTAGCTTACACAGATGATTCAACTTTCTTTGGGACATCAGTGAAAACCTCAAGCAAAGTATTAAAGACATGTGCCTTTGAAACAAGAAACAGCTACCTAGAATCAGCCATGCTAGCTTACACAGGTGATTCAACTTTATTTGGGTCATCAGTGAAAACCTCAAGCAAAGTATTAAAGACATGTGCCTTTGAAACAAGAAACAGCTACCTAGAATCAGCCATGCTAGCTTACACAGATGATTCAACTTTCTTTGGGACATAAGTGAAAACCTCAAGCAAAGTATTGAAGACATGTGCCTTTGAAACAAGAAACAGCTACTTAGAATCAGCCATGCTAGCTTACACAGATGATTCAACTTTCTTTGGGACATCGGTGAAAACCTCAAGCAAAGTATTAAAGACATGTGCCTTTGAAACAAGAAACAGCTACCTAGAATCAGCCATCCTAGCTTACACAGATGATTCAACTTTCTTTGGGACATCGGTGAAAACCCCAAGCAAACCATTCTGTTTATGACACATGTCAAACTAGAAGCATGGCAAACATTGATCGCAACAGAAGATAATTCAGTTTCTAAGCCACTTCTTTTGCAGGTTCAGGCATCTCCATTCAGTACCCATATGCACTTGTCTGAGTTCTGTGATTTCTGCAGCGAAAGCTCAAACTATAAAGAAGAGGTCTTATAAACAGACCGTGCATTATTGCAACAGAGTTTATGTGGGAGGACATCAAGCCATAGGATCTAATGGTTTTCAATCTGTCTTTGGTACACTGAAACACTCTATATGAAAGCAAAGACATTTCTCTAGTAAGAAGAGCAATTAATAGCTTGACTGCATCTAATTCTACCAGCACAACCTAACAGTGGATTCCTGGTAACAGTAATCTACTGGGAAATGGGAGAGCTAACAAACTTGCTCAACTTGGAGCCACAAAGCAACAAAGGGACAGGTCTTATTGGTTCTTAGAAACAGCACAAAAGAAGACTTCATGGTCACAAGGGGAAAGGGAATGAGCCAAACTATTTTATTTATGAAAGAAAGTAAAGTAAATGCCCTAGGGCTCCATAAAAGTTAGTTGCATATCCTTTACAGGATCTGCAATGGACACAGAGCAGAGAATGCTTTTCACACTACACCAGCACTTGATCCTCTCAGTGATTGATTACGGACTAGGACTGCTCACAGTCTCAAAGAGTCAGCTGGTGAAGTTAGAGCGCATACAAAGCTATGTGGGTAATTCTAGGATGCACCAGAGACACCCTAGTATTGTGCATGCATTACATCCTTGGTCTGCCGACTGTTGCAGGCAGGCTCAAGGTGATGCAGGCGAAGGCATACCTCAGCGTAGCTGCAGACACAGATCACCCTTTGCCTGAGGTGCTGAACGCAGTTAAGGGTCAGCAACTGATAAGAAGGAAATCATGGATGGCTCAGGCGGAGGATACGATCAGACATGTGTACATCTTGAGGAACATTAGGCGAGGAGAGGAATGGGTCAGAGTGCCAGCGGAGCAGTCAAACTTGTGAATAGTTATAATCACATTGAGTCGGGAGTGCAGGGAGTGGCCAGCAGGGGCCACGGAAGTGGAACTCCAGCAACTAATTTCAGATAATGCTCGCTTGGGTTTTGTGATTATCTACACAGATGGTTCGGTGTCGAGAGGTAGGAGAAGTGCCTGGGGATTCATAGTAAAAGCTAATGGCCGACGTTTGGTGCAGGAGAGCCTGGCATATGATACCACAACATCTAGCTTAAAAATGGAGGTGGAGGCGGTCAGTGCAGCTTTTGGCTGGATAGAGAATACGATACACACACACATCGTGATTGTAACTGACTCAGAAAGCATGCTGAGGAAGGGTGAGAACAGGCATGCTTCATGCAGAGTGGCTTGCTTAGCTTCGAAGGTCACGGGTGGCAAGCATCGCCTGGATCTTTTCTCCGGGGCATGCCGATGTGCTGGGGAATGAACAGCTGGACAGATTGGCTGGCTTTGCAAAACTTGGTGGAGTATTGTTGCATGACAAGGCAGACATGGTTGCGGCCTTGTGGGAGTATGTGTACACCTCGGAGGAGCAAATGGATCATCATGGTCTGGCAAGAATGAGGCAGCGAGGAGTGACGAGGGGATCTGGCCGATGCTCGATGCTCAGAGGAAAGACGAGACAGACATATAATCAGATTGCTACTGGTACTATTGGTGTTGGAACTCTTTGCTGACTGCTGAGGATAGGGACGGAGCGCCTATGAGAATGCCCCGAATGCTGTGATGCCGGTTCCTAGATCAATCAATCAATCAATCCTTTACAGGATGTGCAGTCAACCCCAGTATTTTAGGCTGTCTGTGATCTCTTGGCAAGGTTATGTTCAGTAGTTTACCATTGTTTTCTGCATGACCGGCACCCGTACCATTTTATAAAGCATCCAATACAAGATGGTCTGTGGGCTCCATAAGGGAAGCAAAAAATAGTAACTGACTTATTTCCAGGATTCCATTTTGCATAGTGTTCTGATAATCATGTGTAAATGTTTAAACTAATTTTACCATTTAATTTGCATACAGTAGAATGGTGAAGACTCAGCATCACCTCACACACATTATGCTCCCTATCGTACGAGATGATTTCATTGAAATCCCTATAAACATTGTTAACTAGATCCCCATCTATTGAGTAGTATGTTTGACAGGATAGATGGGGGGGGGGGGGGGGGTGAGAGGAAAGAGAGGTTATGTATGCTGCCACTTAACTATCCTTGGTCATTTCCCAGAGTTGTGAAGTATTTTATAGAGAATTGCTGCCCCACCAACTAACTCACCTCCTCTCCTGCCTCCTGCGTTGGTCCACGGTTGCTTATTCAACATATTCACGACTAACCTCTATATCTAGAGGCTACTCTACTTTCTGCTATCCTGTGGACACGCTTAGTCGTAGGGCGGGCAGTCACAATGAAATCAGTAAGCATAAATATATTATTTGCAGATTTCATTGTGACTGCATGAAGCCAGCATCAGTGTTGCATTAGAATGAAAGCTACACGGCTATCTTAAACAAATTATAGTATGATATTATCACGATTATGTTGTCAGTATGGGAAGAAATGGAGCAATAAAACAAATGTGATACTACTACTATCTGTCGACATGTAGTTGTTGGTTATGGTCTCAAATTCGCAACTGTAGGCAGGGGATCTCTTTATTAATAATTAATGTTACTAACTAACTAACTAACTAACTAATGTTATTAATATTATAATATATTTAATTCAATTCAATTCAACTTTATTTTAAAAGGGTTACAAATTCAGCATGCAGGCCTTAAATTCGGCCCTTCCAAATCACATATCTTTCATTCATCAAAACTGCGTGATAAATTCACATAGGAAAATACATTGTCAAATGAATGTTGTAAACATAAACAATGCATATTACAATGTTGTGATACACATCCCTCACCCACCCCCCTCCCACACACACCTCACCCAACCACACAATATCATCCACCCATACACACAACCCCCACCCACCCATATACCAACCCCACCTACCCACACACACTCTCACCCAGCTATACACATCCCCCACCCACCCGCATATATATAAAGCTAAAGTGTATACAGAAAACGGCTATGGTCACCGGCCAGTATGGTCACATCACAGCCTAGAAGGAAAGCAACGACAGGCTACCTTCTTGACAGATACACAGAGAACTATAGCAGTCAAAGAAATGTTGCAGAGGAAAGGGGGAAAGTTTGCACACGACCACTGGAAACGGCTGGATAAGCCATCCCATCACCATCAGTGGCATCACTCAGTCACTCTCAGTCTCACCATTGAAAAAATTTGAATTTGGATGGAGATGACTACCCGACTACCCACATCTGACATATAGTAGTACTAGTACTAGTTTATGTGTATACTAATTATTTAGCCCAGATAAAATGTACTAACATAGCATTCAATTATTGTGGAGTATTAATTTATAAACAAAATATTTATAACATATTAATTGAAATGAATGTGATTGAACCATGTACCCAGGTACAACGACAGTAACTTGTGTGTAAGGCAGTACCCAGCAGTCTTCAACCACAACTGACTACAGTACACGCCCACATCAGCATTTAGTACACGATTTTTGTTAGGGTATACCGACTTTCGAAGTTTTCTTTTTAAAAACTTAAGAAAAAATAATCTGTAACTTTGTAAAGTTCATATTTTTACTGTATAATTTGCAAGAAATAGCTACATTATACATACAGTATTACTTACTTGTATAAACAAATTAGTTAATGCAGAAATATTAATTGCTGGGGTACCATCGTGATTTAATCCAGGTTTATTTGTTGTTTACTATCAGTCATGTGACTGTAGTCATGTGACAGACCTACACCCGGATTTAGCCTTCAGTCTACAACGGTGATTGATTAGGGCGGTGACGGCAGCTACTTAAGACCATTGGGTTTATTATTTATTCTTTGTGTTTGGTGCTTGATTTAACAACATCATGGTAAACTTGTTGCCTGCCAGAAGTTTACTAACGCTTGCAGCTTTGTTATGTTTGCCTGGGAAAAGCACAGCTGCAAATAATAATGTTCTCAGCATGTCAATACAAGGTAAACTTTATTAAATTTAAATTCCTTTTACTTTTACCGCAGTTGAGTAAGGGCAAAGGCGTAAGTAGTAAGGAATTCAATATTTATTAAATAATAATATTATTTATTTCAAATAAGAAAGAAGGTTCGTGTGAGTGCGTGTAGTGTACCGTTAGCCGTTACATTGTAACTTAACTGAAAATCAACGTAACTAAAACATTTTGGTTGAAACATTTACTTGTAATTAACTTGTATTATGTTTGTGCATTTTTTGTGTGTGGATCTTGTCAATCTTGTTTCGTTTTCAGATTGTTCATTATTTTTTTTTATTGTATATCACTTAGGTAAGCTTCAATCTGCATTTTAATGTATTTATTAGAATGGGTTGTAACTCCTATACACATATATGCATTTAGCAGACAGACAACACCTTCTAATCATCATCATCATTTTCATCATCATCATGTGCTCTACCAACTGGCATAAACATTCATATCTCTCCATAGATCTTGGTCCTTGGCGTTATGGATCAACTTTGCTGATGATATTCTTCCATGCCACTGTCTTAGTCCATCCAGCATAAAGTGTCTTAAAAGTCAACAGGGTCGACTTGACTGCATCAGGTTTTTATCCCAAATGCCTCAGTCTCTTTCCGCAGTGCGGAAGGTATCGCATAAAGCACAAACTCCGTAGCACCAGTAATGACCCCCAGGTGTCTTTGAAAACTGCTATCGTGAACTGAAGGGCTTGGCCCGGAATCAAACCCACAATCTTCGGAGCATAAGTCAGACGGCTTGACCACTTTGCCACGGAGACTCCCAGTCCATCTAGCATAATCTTTCTCAGTCTGCCACTGTCTCTTTTTGCTCTGATCTTACCAATTGTCACAGTGTTCTCAAAGGTCTCTTTTCTTATCACATGACCAAATAATTTAGTTTGTCTCTTTCTTATATAGGGTGTATTTGTAATGACTGTGGGGTTTTTTAAAAATATTGCTGTTACAAGGTTTTGTATTCACCCTCTGTGGAGTTCATGCGACATAAAAAGTAAATAAAAAACTCGGAACTGCAATATTTTCAAAAACCCCAGTCATTAAAAATACACCCTGTAGTTATATAAAATGTTCTAGTTTCATTAGCCACCTCCATGCAGCCATTGTTAGTTCCTCTCGCGGTCAAAGACATTTGCAACATTTGTCTCAGGGACCACATCTCCGTTGCTTCTAGGCTCTTCCTAATTTGTTTATTCATGTTCCATGATTCACTGCCATATCGCAACACATGTTCTATATAATATTTCATTATATATACCTTCAAATATGTTTTTTTAAAGTCCTAATATATCATTCCAGAATCCTATTACAATATTTTTTTTTAAAAAGTCAGTTACCATTTTTGTTTAGTTCAAAGAGACTATTTCATAAAATGATCCACTGTGTCAGTCATATTTCTGCTTATTCATCAGATGGAATTAATAGTGAAAGTAAAAAAGTGCCCACTCTTGGTCAAACATTTGCTTTTGCCAAACATTTTCAAGATAATATGGTGCTCCAGAAAGCGCCGGCAAGAGCCAGTATATATGGATTTTCATCTGCAGTTGGTCAGCAAGTCATTGCCCAGGTTAGATGTTAATTTTAAAAACATTTATCTAATTTCAATAAAAATAGTTACTGGTAATTTAACGTACATTTCAAATTACAGAAGAATTTTTTTCACATATAAATAGCATGAAAGAGTGCATTATTGTCTATTACATAAATAGCTCTTATATTGTTTATATTTGGTTGTTATGTGGGTGTGTATGCATGCATGCACGCATATGTGTGTGTGTGTGTGCACATATGTATGCATGTGTACTTGCATGTATGCGTGTGTAAAATATGAATTTGTATATTTATAATTTTTTTGCATGAATGTTGAAATCTCAGATTAAAATAAAATAAATGACAGCCTGATAATGTATTTAAAAACTGCATGACTCCAGACTCGACCCAGCCTCACAAAAATGGGTTCCAGATAATGATCTTAGAGTTTAAAGGTAGTCATCATGATAATGACCACTTCATATTAAAAAAAAAGTTTTAAAAAAACTATGGGAGCATATTTGGCATAGTGAACATTTTCCTACATGGTTTCAATGGTCAATGCTGAATTTTAGACAAGGAATACAATGTGATGTCAATATTTTATGTATAATAATGTTAGCGTAGATTGTATTGATTACATTGTTTTCTGTGCATCTGATTGCTTTAAAGATATATGGATTTGCTGTAACTTATTGTTTGATTCTGATGATGTGTGCATGTTTATGAGGCATGTGTGTATACGTTTTTGTGGTCCAAACCTGTGAATCTGAAGTTTTACACAAACTTCAAAGAGAAAAATGTTTATTATGAAATATCATTGATTGAAATATCAGTTGGAAAGCCCTTTGAGGCCACTAAATCAGTTCATTAATAAACACATGTATTGTTTAGCACTTACAGAAAAAATGTAGAAGAAATAAGTAGTGACTAAAAGACACACTAGACAACATTTAAAAAGAGGAAAGTTATAGTATCTGACCAGGATTCAAACCTGTCACCTCCAACTTACGACAGCGCCTCACTTCAGGAACAAGTGTACTTTGATACATGATCAGTTGGTGCTTCCTCTAGTCTCTACTTCTTTCTTCTATTTTTATGAACACCAAATAATACATGTGTGTTTATTTATATCATTAAATGAACGTGACTTGCCATATCTCATTGTGTTTAGGAATTTAAAAGATATTTTTAACAAAATATCATTCTTTAATGTTTGCATGTTAATGTTACATTGTCTATAATTCTTACAGATGAGAACACCCTTACACCAGTACTACTACTCTACGACAGTCCAGCAAGGCCCAACACCAGACATTGGTGTGTGGAGTTTCAGCCTGGACCCAGTAGATGCTAATATAACAGTGAGCATCAATGTTCACTCAGAGATAGGCACGCTGGCCATAAGCAATGTCATCTTTGGTGATGTTTGGCTTTGCTCTGGCCAGTCTAACATGCAGTTCACAGTTATTCAGGTAACACATTGAAAGATATATTGATGTTATAAAGAAAATGTTGATGGTTGCCAATCAATAAAACAGCTTGAAAGATTTTTGTTATTGAATGCATCATGTTTCTAACAAATGTGTCTATTTGGGAGAAGGTGATATCATTTGAATTCACCCTTCAAAGTGTCAGAGGTTGAATTGAGCACACTGCCAATCTTCACATGTTGTTATGGAAAAACTGCACTTTGTCATGGTGTGATTGAATGCTTGATAGTAGGAATTATTCATTGAATGTTGGTGTGAAAAGTGGCCATGAAAGGAGTCTTATTTCTTGTACAAGTGAAGTGTGAACACATGCAACTGAATGAGAATTCAGAGCTTTATGTAAATAGTAAATAGTGATTGTGACTAATTTGGTGACTATGAATTTAACAATAATGATGACTGTAATATTTGAATGTTGTGCTGTCTAACTGGGTGTGTGTTATTTGACAGTAACTACTGTGATACATTGAGTTGAGTTGACTTAAGAACCGACATCACTACACTCAGGACATTCCCATACGTGCTCCGTCCCCTCGTTCAACAGCCAGTGAAGAGTCATACTACTAATCGTTTCCACCGCTATCTCATTAAAAGTTCTCCTGGTCTTCCCTCTCAGTTTTGAGATTCTTCCAGAACCCCTGCCGATCCCCCGCAATCTCATTCTTTCCACACATGGGTTCTCAATCTGTTCCTCCGCCTTCTGCACCTGGTCCCACAAGCGCACGACCACCTCCCCCTTATCTATAGGCAAACTACCATATTGATGCAAAGTTGCTGGTAGGCTCAAGGTGATGCAGGTGAAGGCATACCTCAGAGTAGCTGCAGACACAGATCACCTGTTGCATGAGGCGCTGGACGCAGTTAAGGGCCAGCGACCAATAAGAGGGAAATCATGGATGGCTCAGGCGGAGGATACGATCAGACAGGTGTGCATCTTTGAGAACATTAGGCGAGGAGAGGAGGGGGTCAGAGTGCCAGCGGAGCAGTCAGACTTGTGCAGAGTTATAATCACATTGAGCAGGGAGTGGCCAGCAGGGGCCACGGAAGTGGAAATCCAGCAACTAATTCAGGATAATGCTTGCCAGGGTGATTTCATTATATACACAGATGGTTCAGTGTTGAGAGGCAGGAGAAGTGCCTGGGAGTTCTTAGCAAAAGCTAATGGTTGACGTTTGGTGCAGGAGAGCCTGGCATATGATACCACAACATCTAGCTTAAGAATGGAGGTGGAGGCGGTCAGTGAAACTTTCCTCCGGATGGAGAATACGATACACACACACATCATGATTGTAACTGACTCAGACAGCATGCTGAGTAGGGTGAGGACAGGCAAGCTTCGTGCAGAGTGGCTTGCTTTGCTTCGGAAGTCACGGGTGACAAGCATCGTCTGGATCTTTTCTCCGGGGCATGCTAGTGTGCTGGGGAATGAACAGGCGGACAGATTGGTTGGCTCGGCAAAACTTGGTGGAGTATTGATGCATGATAAGGCCTTGTGGGAGCACGTGTACACCTTGGAGGAGCAAATGGATCACCATGGTCTGGCAGAATGCGACAGCGAGGGGTGACGAAGGGATCTGGCCGACCATCGACGCTCATAGGAAAGGCGAAACAGACAAATAATCAGATTACTACTGATACTATTAGTGTTGGAACTCTTCGCTGGCTGCTGGGGATGGGGATGGAGCGCTTATGGGAATGCCCCGAATGCTTTGATGTCGGTTCCTAAATCAATCAATCAATCAATCATTGATGCATAGTATGAGTGAGATGTTTGGTCTATCTGCAAGCTGGGCTAATTAACCACTAACTGGCCTGGGAAACTGTGATAGCATTAATGTGTTTCACAAGAATACATTGTAACTGCGAGAATTAAGTGTAAACAAAAACATGGAATGGCAGAGAGAAAACATGTTAGAAATTCTTGATCAGGACAAGGGAAATGATGACAGTAATACATTAATTCACTTGGGTGTTACTGGGGTCCATAAGGGAAGCAAAGAATAGTAGCACTACCACCTACTATGTATGTCATAAGAGGCAACTAATGAAGGTTGGCGTGAAGCTGGCAACCTAATCCTGTTGAAAACTTTAGCTACAAAATCCAACCAATTATGAACAATGAACAAGTCAACGAAGAGCTTTGTTTGAGTTGTTAGAGGGCATATATTACGTTGGGAGATGCAATGAGAAGAAGAACAAGAATACATTCATGAATACAGCACACTAGCACATTGGTCCCCATCCTGTGGGTCAAGACTGACAGGTGTTTTCTATGGGCTTATGGTTATTTTTAGATTTGGAAAGATTAGACAGAATCAATCAATCAATCATGTGCCATGCCGGAAAGCGTGGGCGGTCATGACTTCTTCCACATCATGTAGCATAGTTTAGTTTAGTTTAGTCAACGGATCAACATCACGGCACATGGATGTAACCTATAAGTGCTCCGTTCTTCTCCTAACTCAAGCCTGAGTCCGGAGAAACTCGACTCAGTGCACAAACTCCAAATTTTGCCCGGACAGCGCCTTTAGTCTACTCTTTTTCAATTTCCAACTGCCAAGGGATCTTTTACGTGCACAACAATACACACGGGTGTCCGATCTCACTACCCAGAGACAAAGGGACATTTTATTACTAGAAGTCCATGTGAAAAAAATCCCGGTCCTCACCGGGGCTTGAACCCGGGGCCTCCAGCACTTGAGGCGGACACCATACCTCAAGACCACTCCAGCCCCCCCCCCCCCCCCCCCCCCCCCCCCACATCACATCATGTAGCATGTCCTTTGCAAAATGTCACTCTCATTACACTTTACAGGCAAGGTTCACAATTCTTTGTTAATTCTCCTGCCTCATACATGTACACATGTCCAGGATGTCTTTAATGTCCTGTGTCCGCCGCACTCCCATAAGTTGCCCCTGTCTCTTCTTCCAAGGACCATGCCTACCATTACAGTTCGTTCTAAATCACTTTGTTCAACTTTCTAATTGCTTGTTCATTGTCCAGACTTCCGTGCCTTTGTTCAACTTTATAATTGCTTGTTCATTGTCCAGACTTCCGTGCCATATAGTAGTGTTGAATATGTATAACATTTGACAGTTCTCAATATTAATGCATTGTTAATCTCTCTAGATGTTAATACTGATTTTATGATGTTGAAAATATGTTTGGTGATTCCTATCCTCGGTTTTCAGATCTTGTAAAATGTCAGTATTTTCCTTCTTTTATTTTGTTGATTCATGTTATTCTTTCTGAAAAATTTAAGTTCACATCTCAATTTCTTCCTTAGCGATTGAAGTGATCCTGATTCACATCCATATGTTGCCACTGGAAAGATTCATGTTCTCAAAATGTTTACCTTTATTTGTTTGCTGGTGTTGTGCCTTAATCAATTCCCCAAAAGCTTAGTTAGTTAGTTAGTTAGTCGCAGTTCCAACTTCACAGCAACGGGTCGTCCCCATTATGCTCCGTTCCTGTGCCAGTGAATATCATACAAAACGCTCCCCACTGCCCAATGTGAAAAGTGGAAAAGACAGGAGTCTCGACAAACAACAGCCTGCACAGATGCACTGTGCATAATGCCGCCACCAGAATGTCAACACAATAGTCCCCCACAAAACAACCAGTTCATTTCTGATGGAATCTGCAGTCATTTTCCCATCTGGATGTTTCCTAGATGTTCACCCACACAGTTCACGAAATACAGTTCATCGTCGATGGTAGTGGCAGTCAACCAGAAGCCCAGCAGCCACGCATTTCTGCATAAGGCAAAAACCGGTCAACTCTGGGACATAGCCATCTGCCATCGCTCCGAACATGCAGTCACGTTCCAAAAAACCTCGGGTAGATTCAAAAGCATTTCACACGAAACTCACAGCTCACAGTGTCGCGCCATGCACTCACTCAGTAGCAGGGCGACGGAACCATCAAGCCTCCTTAGTCGCCTCTTACGACATGCGTGGTAGGCTGCAGTGTTGCTATTCTTTGCTTCCCTTATGGGCCCCGGCAACACACGGGATTCCCCAAAAGCTTAAAAGCAGCAAACCTCATTTGTTCATTTCTAAACATTTGGATCTATCCAGGAATGCATAGCTACCCTACATTTTTATTTCATTTAGCCACAATAGTAGCATATTGATTCCTTTAACTAAGGCCAGCAATGTTTCCTGAGAACTGTAAGCATGTGTGCTATCACTCTGCCATTCAGATTTCTTAAAATGCAAATTATCTGTTTTAAATATAACTTTATGCCAACATTGTGCCTTCAGTTTAAACCCTGGCAGTTTTCTGATTAATGATATCATTGCTTGTGAATCATTTTTTATGCAAGTAGCCAGTAGCTTAAAAAAAAAGAAATGTAAAAAGTAAATATATGTTAAACGTTGTGTAACTGTAACAGTATTAATTTTTTAAACGTTTTATTTTGACACTTAATTTTAATATTCCAGTCCAACAAATGCAAAACAGGAAAAATTATTACTATCGTACATCCACACCATTTGAGGGCAACTTCTTTGGAAATGCCAACAAGCTCAAGTTGATTGTTGCTTTCTTTAAATATATTCAGGTTGACATCTGAAAGTGTACCAAAAAAGAAGAAGAAGAATTCCAGGTAACTTATGTCTCTAGTAAAACTAACTGTATGCAGTGTTCGTGTTGGTGTCTCATTTTCATGCTCACATTTAATACACTTTATGTGGTGTTATCCCCATATTTGTATAGACCAGTCAGCACTCGATGAGTGATGTGGTCAGTATCATGCAGGACACACCTTCAGCAGAGATGGGACATTTCTTATAGCCAATACAGCTCTGGGATCATCTTTAATAGAGGACATCGCCTGGCCAAAGCATGCCATATCCTTTGCAGGACGTTAGATCAACCCAGGTTTATTTTCTAGCCAATTGTACATTCAGTAGTTTGCCATTGCTTTCTGAACGAGAAATCAGTGTTTAAGTCCAACTGGCTGATGTGTGGAATGATGTGCCATGATCAGTTCACAGGAAGTTTAAGCATGAGCACCCTAAACCTCTCAACCACACTAACCACTTGCCACCTGTCAGATAAGAGAATTCTCTAATGTCATTTACTTTATTGATATGGTTATTCTGATCCGTGCCCAGTCTGTGGATAATTACAACAGTAGATTTCCATTGACTTGCATGCAAGTAAATACTTTGCTAGCTTTTGAAAGTCCCCCTTTTCATGCCTAAGATGCAATTGGCAAATGGTGCCAGGCCCATATCATGATAGACCACTTGCTACTCAGTGGGTGATGTAGTTAGAATCACACCATCACCTTAACTTCCCAATACTTTTTCTGGTACCAATTTTAGGCTGGGTTAACCTAGGAGCCCGGGTTACTTAAAAAAATGTTAATCCACCATGATGTGGGTCGAACCAGTGACCAGCAGGCATTTTAACTTAGAAAAGTGTACCTAAAAGAAGAAAGTAAGACAGCACACTTTCTGAATATCACATTTTTTCAGAAATAATGTTTGGCTTTTCCTTACGAAATTCTCAGTGACACGTCACCTGTTTTTGTCCCATGCAACTTATTCAGTAATCACAGCCAACTCCTTCCAAATATTTATTTTAAATTAATTTACTCTTTTTAAAAGGGTTAAAGCAAGAGGATCAAATTCATTGCACTGGGTTCTATCCCATGTGACTTGATCTTCTTTCCGCAGTGTCCTACTGAAAGAATCACATAGAGCATGAGTTCCATAGCTTGAGAGACATCCCCTAGAAGTCTTGAAAATTAAAATTATGAACTGAATCGCAGAGGCCAAAAATGAAACCATGACTGATTTGTACTTGTGATCCAAGAATCTGCTGTTATTAATTATTGCTTAACTCATTACCACAGATGCTGAATGCTGCAGCAGAAATAGCAGAAGCCAATAAATACCCAAATATTCGGATCATGACAGTAGCAGAAGAGCAATCTACGACACCACTTTATGACTTGGTTGCCATCCAGCAAGACTGGACGTCGCCCAGCAGTGGTATGTTTAGTAGTCTTTTTTGCAACAAAGAAATGTAATAGAATATTACAAACACACCACCAGTCATTAGTGAATCATTTTATTTTTAAGGTAATTTTAGTTGTAGCAAACTGAGCTTCAACCATGGAAGTCTCAAGTTCTATCCATTTGGTTCAGTCAGTCAGGACAGCATGCATGAAATTATTGCTTATGAAAGCTGTGTGACTGTTCTTTTATATCATCCTCTTGTGCCCTGTAAAATGGCATAGATATTCATGTCTCTCCACAGAGATTTAAACTTGTGTGCACATGGCCTGCTCCGTGCCATTTTTTTAATGAAATGGTATGGGTGCCAGTCATTCAGACAGCAATGGCAAACTACTGAATGCAAACTTGCCCAGGAATTACGAACAGCCAAAACAATTCTGGGGTTGACTGCTACATTCTGTAAAGGATATCAACAACTTTATTTTTACATGAGCTGGTGGCTACCACTACTACTGCTACATATTGCGGGCCAGTAGTCAAGTGTCCTAGCCACTGCACTACCATGGCTAATTATGAAAAGATCATAAAAAAGATTGTAAGGTATCTCTACACATAAGGGTAGATAGGAGTTCAGTTTGGTCAAGAGCTGACATCACAGCACGTGGGACGTTCCTATTCAGGCACTGTCCTCATCTTCAACAGCCAGTTAGTTAGTTAGTTAGTCATAGTTCCAACCTCATAGCAACGGGTTGTCCCCATTATGCTCCGTTCCTGTGCCAGTGAATATCGCACAAAATGCTCCGCACTGCCCAATGTGAAAAGTGGAAAAGATAGGAGTCTTGACAAACAACAGCCCACACAGATACACTGTGCATAATGCCAGTAAAGTGTCCCAATAATAATTATACCAATTGCAGTCTAATTATGTGTCTGTATGGTGCTTTCGTGGATGATTGATTGTCGGCCAGATCCTCTGATCACTCCCTACTACTCCGTTCTCTTGATTCTATGACATTTTATCTATTCTTCCATGCTATACACAAGCTCCAAAAGTGCCCTGATTACATCTGCCTTTTT
Organism: Cepaea nemoralis; assembly: GCA_014155875.1. Lineage (NCBI taxonomy): Eukaryota > Metazoa > Mollusca > Gastropoda > Stylommatophora > Helicidae > Cepaea > Cepaea nemoralis. The sequence goes on along the minus strand of JACEFZ010010168.1, from coordinate 63,942 downwards.
ATGCACCAGTACACCTCCCAACGGTGCAGACACAGCCAAATTGTCTACCTGCTCATTTCCCACCACATCAGCTTGTCCTGGGGAGGAAAGATCCAACAGATGCTTCCTGTCTTTGATTTTTTAATTGAAGCAAGCAACTCTGGTGAACCATGCCTGTCTTCGCCTTTCTCAGTATGTTCTGTGAGTCCCTTACAATCACAACATGTGATTGATGTGTCCTCCTGCTAGAGAAACTGCTGTGGTTGCCTCTACCTCCAGTGTAGAAGAGGAGAGACTGTGTTTAATTAATTTATTGTCTTTTGCACAATATTTATTAAACCACCATATATGTGTTTTTTTAAATTTCCAGCCAGCGTGGGTGGTCCAGCATGGGAATATTACTCTGCTGTGTGTTGGTTATATGGAAAAGCTATACATAAACAACTTGGCTACCCCATTGGTTTAGTGGCCACTGACTGGGGTGGCACTCCTGTAGAGGCATGGTCATCTCCTGAAGCTCTAGCTCAGTGTGGAGTCACAAGCAATAGTGCCAGAAAACAATCACCAGGATATCAAAGGCAATATTTTTTGTGTCTACATCAGAATGCATGAAAACGATAGTTTTAAGTGTAGCTGTCACTCTTTCTGTAAATTTGTTTGTAACATGTTAAAAAAGTAACGCCTTTAGGGGCGTTAGGGGTATGTTGCTAAACTCATAGTTTTATAGACCAATCGTCACTCGTGGTTGATGTGGCCAATGTCACATCTGCTGCCTTTAATTCCCAAGACATTTCCTTGTAATACATAGGAAGAGATAAATTGGTAGACTGTTTATTGATTTGAATATACTAGCTATTGTATCTTTATTATCTTTTTTGGCAAATTCATTATTATAACAGCCTAATTGCAATAGTTTCCTTAGGAAGTCGATGATAGGGTACATTGGGTACTCCAAAGGTGATAGTTTATGTAACGTTTTTTTCTTTCAAGAAGTTCTTACCTGTGTTGGGTTTAGCAATGCGGTTTCTATTCTGATGTTACCTTTTGATTATGTCTGTATTGTGGAATATTTTTCTCTTATACTTTAAGAAGTTTTCCTGGCTAAAACCAAATCAACTTGTTTGTTTTTAAATTCTTATATTATCATTTCTTAGATTTAATTTATAGAAATATGTCTCTTTCATAACTCCATTTTAAAGACATGTTGTATTTCTTCTAAATACACAAAACATTTATAAAATATGTTGAGATTCCCTAATTTGCCTGATAAATTAAAAATCATTAAAAAGAAGTTCAAGAAAAAGTGAAGATAGGTCAACTGCTGGGTGTAAAATAAAATTCTAAGAAAACAAATTATGATCATTTTAATGGAGAAAGATTTGAGTCATTTCAGCTGTCTAGGAACAGTAACAACATAAAACAGCAGATGCCTTGTTAAAAATAGAACAAAAATCTAATGCAGAAATAACCTTTTGCAAAATGTAAAACATACAAATAAATAGTTCTTAACTGTAGGTGAGAAAAAGAGTTTTAATGTGTTAAACAGAGCCTGCACTGTTGTATGTATGGGAGATGGGACAATAAGCAGACACGCCAAAAAGACATCTGGTGGCAGCTGAAATATGGGTCTGAAGAAAATGTAAATAATATTAAAGACGGACATAAAAGCAAATGAGGCAGTCCTTCAAGAAGAAGATGTAAACCAACAGTTTGATTATAGAAATTAGACAGTCAACATCTTTGGGCAAGTGATGCGAAGAAATAAACTTGAAAACTTTGTTACAACTGGCACACTTGATGGCAAATGAGCAAGAGGATATTTGGGTGTGTGTTTAGGTGTTTTTTTTTTTTGGGGGGGGGGGGGGGGTGACTGTCATGTGTCTGAATCCCTATTCATGCAGTGATTTCTGTAAAATTGTCTTGGGTTCCCAGGTCATCCAGCCTAAAATGGGTAACAGAAAATATTACCGAAGGTAACGGCAGCCAGCAAGATCACTCATCCAGTGCTAATGTGCCTAAAAAATTAAGCTAGCAATAACTAGCCATTGTGCCTCACAACATGCAAAAGAGTCCTTTACTTATATGTTCGTGTGTGGTTGTGCGCATGCGCAAATGCATGTTTGTGCATATGTGTGTGGTTTGGATGGATGGATGGATGTATGTGTGTGTATAATTCTGCTTATGTGTACGTGTGTGTGCATGTGATGTGTGTGTGTGTGTGTGCATGACAAAATGCACGTTTGTGTATGCTTTTGGTTTAGATGGATGAATGTATGTATGTTGAATAGGCATAGATCTTTCATAATCAACTGTAATCATTTAATCTGTTCTTCTTTTATTATCCAGCTTTTTGAAAACCCTGCCACCATTTGAAAGAACTAAGCTGAATGGACCTCTGAATAACTCAGTTCTGTGGAATGCCATGGTGAATCCGCTGCTTGGTATGACAATTTATGGAGCCATATGGTATCAAGGTATAACATTTGCATTCTGTACTAATAATTGTTATTTTGTCTTTACCTTTTCTAAATGTTCACGTATCTTTGAGGGATGCAATTATTATTACACAAAATAAATATGAATGCTGGCCGAGTGAATCGCCGTTCATATACAAAAGGCAACTTTGTGCAAATAAAAAGACATATTAATAAGTTTAAAATTACTGTGGTAGACAATTCTAATTAATGTATGAATATTCCATTGTAGCTTGAAGGGCTTACTTTATTGCTTTAGTTTATGTTGCATGAATTCTGCAGTATTCACCTGATGACATTCAGCTAAATATATCGGGCAATAAATTGTGCGATTTATTGTTTATGTCTTCATTGTATAAAATAAAGTTGAATGTTTTTAGGGCTACAAATGAGGAAAACATGTTCAAATGGTTTATTATCAACTTATGCAAATATTATGAAGGAGCATATATAATAATAATTATTATTTTTGGTGCTAGCTCGCTTTGAACTCAAGCATAGTCCATACACACTATGTATAGTAGGGCTGGACTGAATTTTGCACGTGGATTAGCTTTTCCTTATTAACAGTGTCCCTCACCATCATGTGAACACACTCTGACTTCAGGGGTACTTGTAATTTATGTCCCAAAGTCAAGGACGACAGGTCAGCATTTTAGTCCAGCTGTCCGGTGTAGGGGTTGAATCGCTTACCTCAGCATCAGCACAATTGATGTTTAAGAACACAAGTTCTTACCCATTTTATATATAATTTAATATCTACTATACACAGATGGGAGATTATTTACAAAAGTTCAGCAACCCTTTCATGTTACAGAGATTGTTTACAAAAGTTCACATTTCCAAAGTTTATAGAGCTCTTTCATTGCTTTAACTTTTCCTGAGCAAACAAATAAATAAAAATAGTCCTCACTTCTTTAATTTAGTGAATGATGTGGTGATTGTCTTCATGCAAGATCTTAACTCATTAACTAACAGGTTAACATACTTGCTGTGGCAGATTTAATTTATTTACATGTTTGAACCATTAGTGATTGTTTTGAGCCATTAGTGATTTGTTTGAGCCATTAGTGATTTGTTTGAGCCATTAGTGATTCTATAAAATTATCTCTAATTTATCAAATTCGAAACACATATGTTAAAAAAAATGTGAATGAGTTACAGTTCAAATTGCATGAAGTTTGACATTGTCTGTGGCTTTTGTTGCTCAGTGAGTTTAATAGTTCAGAGTGATAAAATGTGGCTGTCAGTTGGAGAATAAAAGTCAGCAAGAATAGGAACAGTTTACAAACATGCTATGATATAGTTACATTAAATACCAAATGTTGTGCACCCTTATGGTATTTAATGTATGATACTACTTTCATGGAGCTGCAATAGTACAATAGCTAGCAAGAATGCTTGTCTGCCAGCCCGGGGTCACGTGTTTAAATCCCCATTGGCGTGGATTTTAAAATTAGCCTGGGTTCCCAGATCAACTCAGCCAAAAAATGGGTGCCAGGAAATGTCTTGAGAAGTAAAGTGGCTGGCATGATATTGACCACATCACCCATTGAGTTGCGATTGGTCACAGAATATCAGCTAGCACCAAATACTCAAAACATCTCATGGTATGAAAATGGATTTATTATTTTAAAAAATTTGTTTATATTTTTTAACATTTTCATGATTTACCAGTAAAACGGAAGGCTTGTTTGTTTGATTAAAATAATGTACACATCAATTCTTTGTTGTCATGTCAGGTGAAAATGATGCAAGTGGTGCCATGATGAATCGCTATAACTGCACTTTTCCAACCATGATTAAAGACTGGAGAAAAAATTTCAACAAATTTTCAAAAGGACAAACAAGTGCCTCATTTCCCTTTGGCTTTGTACAGGTACATGGCTTTTCTTTCCAATTTAAAGCTTATGATGGAAATGGCCAGTTGTGTAGCTGTAGGAGGCTCAATTCTGCCATTTTGATTTCATTAACCATCAAAAGTAATAAATTATGATACTGATAACAGCATTACTGAGCATGAGTAGTGGTAATATAAAGAGATTATTTTACATTGTGTTTTTATAAAGGTGATGTTGTGAAGGCTAGGTACCAAACTGCCCTTTAAAAAAAATGTCTATTTGTCTTTGCAATAAAACGCTACCTACTCTTTTTACCTCTTACCACACACCCATCAGTGTATCTAATTCCAGTGCTAGGATGTGAGTTGTCTTCAGTCAGCTATTGCACAGAGACTTCTATAGCATCTGTAACACCCATTGTCCATTGTCAGCATCCCCGATCCAATGTAATTATAACTCTATGCAATGCTTCATTGTAAGGAGGCATCACAGCCTATTCTTCTCCTTGTATTATCCTTCTTCAGCTTGTGCCATTTAACACCTGGTGGGGAAAATATTACTTTTAACAGACAACAGTTTGTGAAAAATGCATATTAACAACAGTGGTTTAAATATTTTGTTTCTTATAATTACAGTTGGCACCCAACAGAAATGATCCAACAATATCTGTTGGATTTCCTGATATAAGATTCCATCAGACAGCTGACTGGGGTTATGTGCCAAATCAAGACTTGCCTAGAGTATTTATGGCTGTAACTATGGATTTGCCAGATTACAACTCCTCATATGGCTCGTAAGTTATTGTGTACTGCTAAAATGTGTTACTTTGTAAGTAAACACGTGGTAAAGCAAAGGGCCAGTTTCCACACCTGAAGGAATAATGGTATCTTGAAACTCAGATCAGTTTAAAAAATCCCCCCTTGATGGGGATTTGAATACATGCCCACTGGGCCATGAGGTAAACATACTAGTCACTGTGCTACCACGTCTCCCTAATTTGTATGTGCATGAACTTTATTGCCATTTAATTCAAACAATGAATATTTTAACTAATTTATTTGACAAGTATGAACACTAGTTAACATAGTTTATCTGCTGTTAGGTGGGGCTTGCCTCATGGCCAGTGGTCTTGTATTTGATCCCCATTTTTTAAAGCACAGGCTGATCAAAGCTTGGACAACACTCAACCCAGAGAGGAAAATGTAGGCAGACATTTAAACAGACTACCACTGGTACTATCAGCATGGGAACTCTTCGTGGGCTACTAAAGGAAGGAACGGAATACACATGAGAATGTCCAGAGTGCAGTGATTGTTGCATCTTGATGTCATATTTCATAGATAAGGGTCTCAAGTTATGTGCTCTTTTCAATAATGCCCAGTAATTTCTTACCCTGGCATTTTCATACAGACCTAGGTGTGTGTTCCTTTTGATATTCACCAACAAACATTGGTCAGACTAAGTCATTTGCACCAGACTTATCCTTAGATTTACAGTTCCATCCTATAACCCTACCAATCTAGAACAACGTGTAATGCTTGGCTCTAAAAGGAAGGCAGGAGCAGCACACGAGCATTACCCACATCTCAAAAAAAGCATTCCATGAGTTAGATCCAGTACACAGTGTAGTGGTTCTGGGCTCACCCAAGGAATGATCACTCTGCCTAATTTCTGTATATTCATCATCATCACCATCAAGTGCCTTGCTGACTAGCATGAATGAGCATGTTTCTTTACATCTTGCAATCTCCAACACAATCTATTGATTCATATGGTGCACACATTTCCATGCCATGACAAAATGATGTCAAGAATTTTCTCTTGTGGTCTTCCACTATCTCATTTTCCATAAGCCTTTCCAGTTGTCAGAATATTTTCCAGAACTTCTTTCCACATAATGTAGCTTAAAATGATGACTGCCTCTTTCTGATGTTTGTAATATGTTGTCATTTATCATAGCCTCCTTTAAAACATTTAGATTTTAAATTTTGGCTCTCCAAGGATTTTTTTGCATTCTTATGTAAAACAACATCAATGAGGCCTCATGGGATTGTTTTGCTTGTTTACTAATTGTCCAGGATTCACAACATATGTAACAGTTTGTTCTATATAACACAGTGCTGTTGTGGCTTAGTGGATAATGCCCATGGCTGCCAAGACCATGGCTCAAACCAAAGCAGAGCCAGTATTATTTTTTCTGATCAGTATGGCTCTGGGATTGACACAGCCTCACAAAATTGGGTACCAGACGTCAAGCTGTTTAGCATCATCTCGTTAGGTATTCACTGCATCTCTTACTAGGTTACCACTTCTTATGACAACTGTGAAGAATGTGGATTGTGTTCTTTTGATACAAAAAAAACCAGTTTTGTTCATTAACTGATTCAGTGCCACAGGATGATTGATCATCTTAAGTGACTTCCCATATCTGCCATGGGCTTATGTATTGCTGAAATGTTATTGCAAAATGTTGCTTCAATTATAATATCAATACAGTAGTTTTCCCAAAGCAACCTCCTTTGATATATATTCAACATGTCTGACACCATATAACAACTTTTAGGTCATATCTATGACACACCCCTGTTTTCCATTTTCCGCCATCCATTTTTTGTTGGTCCAAACATATGTTTGTTTGGCACTGAATCTGTTAATTAGTTTTTGTCAAGATGCCTTTATTACTCTTTACATCTGTCTCAGGTGTTCTCTGTATTCTGCTTTAGAACCACATATCTGCTCACAAAGGATCAAAGTCTACCACAGCTTGCTTCCATTTAACATGAAAGCAATGTCTCAAAGACTTTGCTACTTTGGTCTGATGTAATTTCCCTAGTTTATGTGTATATGCATGTGTGTAAGAGAACCTGAAGACACAGAGATAAGCCTTTCTTAAACATCACTATTGTTACTGCCTAGGCCAGCATTGTACTGTGTGGGTGGGTTGGTTGATTGGTCAGGTGTGTTTATGTGTGTATGTGCGTGTGCGCACGCATGCATGTGTGAATGTGTAATATAGAAAAGCTGCTAAACTTTTATAAACAATATGTGTAACATGGAAGAGTTACTGAACTTCCATTGTATCTTACAACTAAGACATGAAATACAAAAACTACAACTTTTTTGGATTTCATTAACTGAGTATCTAGAAGCTATGCCATAGCACTTGGGTCACACACATTATTGCTGTCTCCTTATAGATTGGAAACATCCTGTCATTACTGGTGTTTGAGCTTCAATCAAAGCAAGCACACTGACCCATATGTTAGCATATCCCACATAACTATTTAATTAACTGTAATTTGGAATCTATACATGTTTTGTATAAAAATACATTTCTTTTAACATGCTTTCCATTTGTTAGAATTCACCCGCAAGACAAGACAGATGTTGGGTCCAGATTAAGCTTAGCGGGCCTGGCTGTTGCATATGGAAGACAAGAGGTGTTTCAAGGACCATTTCCTATACAAGGGAAAGTAATTGGAGGTGATTTGAATCTGGAATATGGAGACGCCTGGAACTTACAAATCAGAGACACAGAAGGCTTTGAGGTGTGTGCCTTAATTAGTGTCAGTCGGTAGTATTTAATACAGTCCTAGGTTAGTTCCAACCTATATTTAGAAATGAATCTGTTTAAACACAGACTCGTTAACTTGTATTGGTTTTTAGTGTGTGCAACACATCTGGCCATTGGAATGCAAGCTTAGGCTCCCCACATCCCTACACTTAATGGCAAGTGTGGATTAGGTAAGGAGCCATCGTCCACCTGGGGTTTGAAATATACAGTGTTGTATATATACTTCTTTTCGTTTGCGAAAGCATGGTTAACTAGTAGAAGCATTATTCGCAATTAAAGTGGAAATACAGGCATTTTCTCCAATACTGACATATGATCTCTTAAATATTCCAGAATTATAAAGGTGTATGAAAATCAGACACAAATATTTTGGACATAAACCCAGAATCCAGCAAAAGAAAGGCTTTTATCTGCACTAATACATTGGCACCTTTCCGTCTTGACAGACGATAGTTTGGTACATTGTGCTTCAAAAAGGCTTAATAACTGTCATATGGCAATAACTACGATCCATGGCGGTGGCGAGTGTGGCTGGTAAGGCCAATTCTTGCTACAAATGTTTGCCCACAGTAGGTGCATGTGAAAACATGGTCATTTCCACCATTTTGCACCATCTTACGTCTCTCACGCTCTGTGTGTGCTTTATCTGCAATCATTTTCTCCTTTGTCTTTATTCCATTTCTGATAGTTGCCCTCCATGCAACACGTTCAGCGGCGACATGCTCCCATTGTGCATTATCAATGCCTGTATCAATCATGTCCCGCTTACACACATCTTTGTATCGTAGTAGAGGCCGATCCTGAGATCTCCTACCCGTCTGTAATTCACCAAAAAAGATGTCCTTTGGTATTCTACCATCATCCATCCTCCTAACGTGTCCTATCCATCTAAGTCTATGAAGACTGAGCATGGAATACACCGTCACACAACCTGATCTTTCCAATATTTCAGTATTTGTGATTTTATGCACTAATACACACTTAAATATAATCCCCGTGTCTGTGTAAGGAGGCTTCTGCTAGGCAGAGATCAACAAGTTCTGTTACCCACTTCCGGCACGAGAAGGTTGTGATGAAAAATAACAATACAGGACTCTATCGAGGCCCCGTAGTTGGGATGAGTACACTTTAAACCCTTTAGCAAGGATCTTTTGGAGGGCAAGTCTGGTGCCAGCAGCCACAGTAATTCCAGCTCCAATAGCGTGTATTAAAGCTGTTGAAGTTAAAAAGCTCATAGTTGGATCTCAGGTGCAGGAGGGCAGTCCAGCTTGCACCGGTTCAATGCCAGCTCTTGCCCTACCGTCTTCCGGCTCTCTCCCATGGGTGCTCTTCGCTGAGCATCCTGGGTGGCCAGTACGTTTGTTTTGAAAAAATTAGAATGTTAAAAATAGGCCTCGGCTGCCTGAATAATGGTGCATGGAATAATGGAATAGGACATCGGTTCTATTCTGTTGGTTTTCAGAACTGGAGGTAATGATTAACAGGGACAAACGGGGGCATTAATATTGCAACGCTAGAGGTGAAATTCTTGGATTGCCGCAAGACAAGCTACTGCGAAAGCATTTGTCAAGAATGTTTTCATTAATCAAGAATGAAAGTAAGAGGCGCGAAGACGATCAGATACCGTCATAGTTCTGACCATAAATGATGCCGACTAGCAACCACAATGCACAAAATGAAATACTGCTTGGCTCCACAACATGAAAAGACAGAATCATGTGGGTGACGACAAAGGTATAAGCGTCCTAGTTGCACAAAATGGAATATTGCTTGGCTAGCAAATCCATTATGAGGAAAGTCAGCACTGAAAACCCATCGAGTGGGCGTTGTCAAAGGTGGAAAAAGCGTCCCATTGGCACAAAATGGAATATTGCTTGGCTAGCAAATCCATTACGAGGAACGTCAGTATTGAATGCCCATTGAGTGAGCGTTACCAAAGGTGGAAAAAGCATCCCATTGGCTAGCGAATCCATTACATGAAAATCCGAATTGAAAACTCATTGTGTGGATGTCATCTGTATACTGAATCCTCCTGGTCCCGGGAAGGTTAACCCGGTCAACAAATGCCCCCAGAAGTCAGATGTGTTGGCCGAAAGTCGCAAGTATTGGAGCTCTGCTGTAAACAGGCACAAACGCAATTACGTCCAAAACAAAACAACTCCGGACGAACGCAGAAGAAGAAAAAGAAGAAGAAGAAGAAGATACAAAAGATTTTAAGGTAATTGGATATTAATTATCTTTAATTAAATGTTACCCTTCAAGAATGCACATTTAAGACCTCACATATTCTCCTCTATGTTTATAGACCATAAAGAAACTAAGGTGTTCTAACAGCTCTTAAACAAAGGGTAACATTTTTATCTGAATCTGGGCTAACGATTTGATAAATTAATTTGTAAATTATCTGTATCTGTTCATTTCAGCTACTGTGTGCTAATGGCACAGTCAAAGAATGGATCCCAACAAGTATTATAGCCTTCAACAAGACAGCTGTCACTATCTTTGCAAATGTTTGTAACCCAGGGCAGGCGTTATCCGGCCTACGTTATGCCTGGCGAGAGTCCCCATGTGATTTCAAGAAGTGTGCAGTTTACGAAAGTGTAAATGGCCTTCCAGCACCACCATTTGTGGCCTTGATTTCTGGTACTACCAATGAAAAACTACAGTTCAGATTTGACGGTCCTGTGTTCTACTGACATTCATATATGTCACACTTAACAGGAAGTTAAAAGCCACATACAGGACCCTTTTACATGCCTTGGGGTATATTGAGTATTAAAAAAAAGGACCCTTTGACACTCAAGGTACATTGACTATGAGAAGGCTTCAAATGAATAACTTAAAAGTGTGATAGAAATTACAATATCCATGCCATTGTGCTGTAACATGTCAATATTGTTCTTAAGGATGTCAAGAGTGTTAAGCATGCAATATCACAGTGCAGATGAACACAACATCTATAAGGACATTTTAAAGATGGCCACCCCACTTTTGGCATGCATCAAAGAGGAGCAGTGTTCTATTGTCCATTTTTTGGATCAGTGAAGGGGTGAAACCTTTAGAAATTAATCAGCGAAGAAAGATCCAGTATGGTGATGCGTGCCTGCCAGTCCAGCAAATGTATGAGTGGAGTATGAAGTTTCAAAATGGTGTGATTTCTGTGACAGCCAGTTCACGACCGGGTCAGGCACACCGAGTAGTGACCCCAGAGTCAATTTTTTCTAAAGTTATCCAAGCACTTTATCAGTGTTGGTGTACTTGCATTGAACACAATGGTGACTACATAAAAAAAAATAATATATTTCTTTAATTTTTCAGTATATATTCACCAAAACAAAAAAAAAACATTTAAGGTATCCACTTGAAGCCCCATCATATATGGTACCAGCCCCACATGTTTATACACCAACTGGTACTCGGTGGGTGATGTGTCACTGTCATGCCAGCTGTCTTTACTTCCCAGGGTATATTCTGGGGTCCATTTAGGCTGGGAGCCTGGGTCAGTTTACCAAATGTGACTCAATGGGGTTTTGAACACATGACCTCCAAGTCAGCAGCCAAGTGTGCCAGCCACTGCACTATTACAGCTGCCTAATAGGATGTTGGTAGCCCACAAGTCATGACAGCTATATTATTTTAAGATGTTTAATGTCCATACAGATGTTGGTAGCCTAAAAATCATGACAGTTATATTATAAAAAGATATATAATGTTAGTATGGGAGCCACATTAGCGCAATAGCAAGCACGCTCACCTGCCAGCTCAGTGATCATTGTTTTCTTTTTTATTTGACCTGGGCTCCCAGGTCGACCCAGCTTAAAATGTGTACCATAAAATATTCTGAGAAGTAAAAGTAGCCAGAGTGATATACCACATCACCATCACGAGCCATTTGGTCATTAAAAAATATGTGACTGGAATGGATATACCATATACACCTCAAGATGTGGAAAGGTGTTCTTTACTTTTACAATGTTAGTATCCTGTCAAATAGCCCTGGTTGTATCAGCATGGGAACTCTTCACTGGTTGATGAAGAAAGGGTTGTCAAACATGTGTAATATGTCCCATGTGTATTTGTATTGATTCTTGAACTCATACTCATAATCCCAGCTCATAAGAGTTGAGAGGGTAAATTTAATTATTTGTTTTATTTATAGAAATTATTATGTGCCTTATCTATATGAATAGTTTAATATTTCTTATGTTGTGAAATATCGGTGAAATACTTAACATTACAATGTAAATAAAGTGAAATCATTAGGAGGGTTAATTTCTAAAATTATCTGCCTGTTAATATGTTTTTATTGTTTGTCTGCTTCTTTACTTTGTTTTTATTCTTCTTCTCCTCTTCCTCCTTTTCCATGTTCTCTCTCAGGTCTGGATATAAAGAAAGTTCTGTAATGCCTCATCAACATCAAGTAGTACGCCCCTTGCAAATGTTATTCTCATCTTGGCCCGCTGAAAAGATTCTAAATCTTTTGCCAGTTCCTCTGCCCCATGCACACTCTTGCTCCAGGTGTCTGCAATGCTCCTGTATCCATCGTTGTGCTAGGCGGATTCATTGAATCTGTTCAGGAACCCTTCCTTCCATCTCTATTCTTTCCAAAGTATTATGATGTTTAATATGACCAAAGTACTTCAGTTTCTGGGATATGTTGCTGTATAAGACTCAGTTTCTTTCATGTTTGAATCTGTAGAATGTCCATATTTTTCATCTTCTTTGTCCCTAGTATTATAAAAAAAATGTCTGTAACATTTAATTTTAAAAGCTCCTATTTTCTTTTGTAGTGATTGGTCTATAGTCTATGACTTACATTTGTATTTTGGCAAGGATAAATGCATGTTCTCAAAAATATGATTTCATTTGCTGGTGTTGTGCCAAAGTCTCTTATTATAGTTTAACCTCTGCGTTGATATTGTTATCCTCCATCTAACTTACTTTAAACATAGCCCATTATTGCTGTGAATACTATCTAGTGGTAAACATAATTTGTGGGCCAAATCATTTTATTCACAGAATTTGGATGAGGTCCAGGCTTGTATTATGACAGTTTGTTTTCTGATATCATTACATTTCTTATCTTGTGTTTCCTTGTTACGTTAAGTACTCATATGCATTTCATCTGCCTGCCTTATACTATGAAGGTTGTGGTTTTGATTCTGCACTCTTGTCAGTTTGGTTCACTAGTGCAGTTTTTTGACAAGAATCCTAGGGGTCATCACTGGAGCTACAGAGTTATACTTCATGTTGCACTTTCGGCAGGCCTCTCTGCAGGAAAGAGACTGAGCCATATGGGTTAAAAGCCTAGTGCAATGAAGTTGATCTTAGTCTGTAAACCTTTTTTTTTGTTTTATCTCTATTTTTCATCTCATCTTCATCATCTCATCCCTCTTGTACCTTGCAATGTCAAGGTGAAGCGTAAACATCGGGAGAGTACCCATTTATGGGCTTCATATATAGTAATTCCCATGGAATCTGTTATTCCCTCTTGTCCATTGTTTACATGGTCACTCTCTTCTTCTAATTCCGTTTGGTCTATACATCATTGCTTGTTGGGGTATACTGTTAGTTGGTAGCCTAGTTATATGGCCAAACCATTTAACTTGCTGTTTTATGGTGAAATCTAATGCTGCTATAACCCCCACTTTAGTCCTGATTTCAACATTTCTAATTTTCTCTCTTCTTGATACATTGAGTGTTCTTCTCAGGAATCTCATTTCCATGTTGTAATGTTTCTTTTCTCTTTTTCTGTCATTGTCCAAGTTTGTAGGAAAATTGTGTTGTAGCGTGAGTTTTTAAATTGATACATGTTTGTTCTTTAGTATTGGTGCCATTTGTCTTAATTGTTACACTAAAATAGTTCAAAGCCAAAATAAAATACTAAATGACAGTCAAATCACAACTCTAAAAATCAGTGAAGTGGCTGAAATATACTACATAGTCTACTGATAGACAGTTTTACCAGTTTCATAATTTTCATTCTTTTTATGTTATTTTCATGTCATAAATTGCATTGTACAGCTTGCATAGGTTTGACAGAGTCAGTTACAAGTAACAGAAGCTGGCAGAGGATAACGAGTCTTCAGCTGGTTATGTTGAGAGCAACGGACCTGCTGTCTGATGATGATGATAACCAGTGTGTTTGAATATTCTGTTAGATAAAACATTCCAGGCTTTTTATTGTGGGAAAATTGGTGGTTTAAGTTTTTTTACATGCCCCGTCTTATGTGATTATGAATATTTTACAAGCAGCACAATTACTCTGTGTGTGTGTGGGTGGGCAGGCGCGCACGAGTGCACACACACACACACACACCCTCTCTCTCTCTCTCTCTCTCTCTCCCTCTCTCTCTCTCCCCCTCTCTCTCTCTCTCTCTCTCTCTCTTCTCTCTCTCTCTCTCTTTTTCTCTCTCTTCTCTCTCTCTCTCTTCTCTCTCTCTCTTGCTAAGTCAAATTGTATTAGTATTTTCTGGCTATATAAACAATGATATTTATAACATTCTGATAGGGAAAAAGAAAAGATCAGAAACTTTGAATTACTCTTCAGTAAATGAAAATGCTCAAAGTTACATTAAAATTGTAACTCGCTTGTATAATCTTTAGCACAGTCAGCTGCTTCTGTTGACGACAAAACCTTTGTCTCATTATGGGATAAAATGTTCTTCAGCTTTTTTCCATTTTATTTATATTACACACAAACAAATATTAATTGTGCTATGTTTTATATAGTAATAAGATAGCAAATGAAAGAAGAAGAATATAGTAATAAGATGAAGTTAGTCTCAGAGAACGCAAAAGCCATGACATAAAACAGACAGTTTTGCACCCATTATTGTACTAAACCAGAAAAAAACACTTGTATACCTGGAAATGAATGCCAGGTAGTGAAAACCTTCTTTCTTACACTGAATAATATATTTGATGTTCCTAGGCGAGCACAGATCTGACCTAGACATATCAGTTTCTAGGAAAGGGGACAGTTTTAATAAATTACAGTATTTTAAACCTGCACCATCTATATGCTGATATTCATTGCGCTGATTACAATAAACAGGGAGTTGAGCTAAGCATGTTATGTTATTCTTGAATTTACACATTTATTATTATTCTACTTAACTCACAATATTCACATCTTAGGAGCTAGTCTGCTTAATACTTTCCTGTTAATGTATTCAAGATTAAAAGTCTTATTTATTTTGATATTTATTCTTGTTTACTTTGTTAAACATGGGTTTAAATTTGTATGCAGGTCTTTTCAGATTAAAGTTTTGAGAAAGTGTGAATGTTTTGTCATATTTCTTGTGTGTCTGAAAACTTGAACATTGTGATATGCCTAGAAAAAGTTTGGAACTGTTCATTATCTGGAGAGATTTTGCACATTTGACAATATCAGTTCATTTCCAAGATCTAAGATGGCCTGCAATGGGTTTTGTTCATTGTTTCTAGAAAGGACAAGTTAATTGTTTCTAGTGTGGCTAACAAGCTTGATACTTACCAGGGATTACAAACACACATGTATGACATTGTTGAAGATAAATAAATGTTATAATACAGAACAGAACATATGTTAGATGACAGAACATCATACAAAACATAACACATGTTAGATGAGTTGATATAAAAAAGATATAACGTTGATTGATCAGTTAACTATATACAAAATGTACACAAATATTAGGGCTGTACCGGATTCAAATCTTTTAAATCCGGCCGGAGCCGGATTTGGCCGAATTTATGAAGTGAGATCCGGCCGGAGCCGGATTTGGCTGGGTTTATGAAGTGAGATCCGGCCGGAGCCGGATTTACAAATAACAAAATAAAAATAAAATAACTTACTACATCACTTGACTTAGGTGAGTGGAGTCACTCGACTGTTCATTACTGCAGTTCATTACTATAGACATGACAATGATGACATATACTCATATTAAATCATTTAAATGTAAAATAATTACATTTACATTAGAATAAGTAATTAAGTAATATTAACCCCTTTACCGTGGAAAAAAATTTTTTTTTTTGTTATGCAAACTGTGTATTTTTTTTCTTTCATAATTTGATATGTTATGTTGTCCTAGCAAGATAAAATGTTTTTTTAAGTGAAAATGAGTTGTCTTTTAGAAATTGTGAGGAAAATAAGAAATGTTCTGTACTAAATGGTACTGTTCAATAACGAACTAAACTGATACGTATATTAGATGTCAATTGTTTTTAGTAATTATACTTGGTGTGGTAAACACCAAAACATGGAGCTGCACATAGTGCTGTGTCACACTCCGGACAGTAGTATCGTGTCTCTTTACGAAATTTTCTCCCATCGGGACCGGGTCTGTTGCAACACACTTTACATCTTTTTGTTGGTGCTTGTTTTACAGCATTGGCTGGAATGAACATAGGGAAATGTCGAGCAGTTAGACGTAGAGGATTACCGGTAGTGTTTGATGGTCTACCTCGGCTTTGCAATTGATCAGGAACATGATATTTCTCGAGAAGTCGTTCGGTCAACTTGACAACAAATTGTAAATGACTAAGTTTTGGTGTATCTGGATTTTTTTTTTCTTGTTTACTGTCCACTTTCACTTTTGGCATCACGTGATGACCTACTTTTATCTTCCGCTGTTGAACTGGCTGTTGGATTAGCCGCCCTATGCATTTCCTATGCTATTTTTGTATTAACACGAGTTTACTCGGGACGCACGGCACACAGAAGACTTTTACATCTGATGACGAGTTAACTCGTGATGCACGGTTAAAGCCAACAATTTTTATGACGAGTTAACTCGTGACACACGGTAAAGGGGTTAAGTTCCATAAGATCAAGATGAAACATAATACATAAGCACATAATGCTAATTTAGTAATTTTAATTTTTAGTTTTCAGTTTCAGTCTTTAGTTTTCACATTGTTTTCAGTTGGCAAATTGGCAGCTCAGTTACAACTCACAACAACAGTACACTGAACAGATTGAATTTATTGAAATACATTCATTCAGTAATTTCACTATTTCAGTCAGTCAGTCTTCATTATGGCTGTGAAGTTGAACTCTCAGAGTCAAGAAGGGAAGAGTTGTATTTCAGGAAAATCAACGTCTTCGCATTTTGTGGTAAAAGGCTACTACGGTGGTCAGTGATAATGTCTCCTGCAGTACTGAACAGCCTTTCCGATGGCACACTTGTAGGTGGTGGTGCAAGAAATGCCTGCGACAGTCTAGCCATACTTGGAAATCTTTGCTTATTGGCATGCCACCATGAAACTGGATCTGACTGTCGAGTTTGGAGTGGCTCTGACAGGTACTGTGTCACCTCAGTGTTAATGCTGTTGCCTTTGGCACTTGCAGAAGGATCTGTGGTGGGATTTTCCTCGACAATTGTGTCAAAACAGCTCTGCCTGTAACAGCAGATGGGCTCGTGCATCACTTCTACCACGTTCGGAGAAGAAGCACAGCTCCCGTGTGTTGCCGGGGCCCATAAGGGAAGCAAAGAATAGCAACACTGCAGCCTACCACGCATGTCGTAAGAGGCGACTAAGGAGGCTTGATGGTTCCGTCGCCCTGCTACTGAGTGAGTGCGTGGCGCGACACTGTGAGCTGTGAGTTTTATATGAAGTGCTTTTGAATCTGTCCAAGTTTTTATTTTTGGAACGTGACTGCATGTTCGGAGCGATGGCAGGTAGCTATGTCCCAGAGTTGACCAGTTTTTGCCTTATGCAGAAATGCGTGGCTGCTGGGCTTCCGGTTGACTGCCACTGCCGTCAGTGATGAACTGTATGTTCGTGGACTGTGTAGGTGAACATCTAGGAAACATCCAGATAGGAAAATGACTGCCGATTCCATCAGAGATGAATTCGTGGGTGACTGGTGTATTGACATTCTGGCGGCGGCATTATGCACAGTGTATCTGTGCGGGCTGTTGTTTGTCGAGACTCCTGTCTTTTCCACTTTTCACATTGGGCTAGTGGGGAGCGTTTTGTGTGATATTCACTGGCACAGGAACGGAGCATAATGGGGACGACCCGATGCTGTGAAGTTGGAACTGCGACTAACTAACTAACTAGAAGCACAGCTTGAATCGAGGATCCAGTAGTGTGGCACAGGTGTAAATACTGTTGGATTCAATGTCCGCAAATCTGCTGCTAACAGCTTCAAGCAGGGCTGCTTTTATAGTTTTGATCCCAGCATCACTACCTTCTTTCTGGAGGAAAGCCATGAGTGTTTTCACTAGGGCTGTACCGGATTCAAATTTTTGAAATCCGGCCGGAGCCGGATTTGGCCGGATTTATGAAGTGAGATCCGGCCGGAGCCGAAGCAGGATTTGTAAAAATGGCCGGATTCCGGATTTGCCGGAGCCGGAGCCGAAATCCGGTACACCCCTAACAAATATACAAATGTATGTTAGATGAATTGATATCATACAAAACGCAGCAACTGTTAAATGAATGAATATCAAACAAAATGCAGCATATGTTAAATGAATAAATTCTCTACAAAACATTTTTAAAAAAAACATACGTTAATAATGAATATTATATAAAACATAACATATGTTAGATGAAGGGATTATAAAATATAAGTTGATAATGAACATCATGCAAAACAAAACATATATTAGATGAAATGATATAAATAAATGTAACAGAGCACCATCTCTGTTAAGAAGTTAATGAGTTAATGGATGGTGTGCAAAATAGGGAAATAGGTTTGTGAACGCAGTTTAGGTATCTAGGGTTGCTCACGCATTGACGTAAACAGTTTCCATCGGCCGCCGAGGTTGACAAGTCGTGTACGATTTCATATATATAGTACTTTACAAGTTTGATGCAAATAAACTCGGATGAATTGTTCAAATTGACTTTGTCGTTTATAGACACACACCATCTACTTGTCTGGCTGCCTACAGTTGCCTAGTTGTCCTCTCGCACTGTTAGAGGACTCTAATTTGGTGCCGTGACCAGGATGTCCAACATATGGGTCGACGCGGGATCCATCTTGGCACAAGTGAAGACTTCTATTGAACATGTCGAAAAATGGAGGCTGTTCTTGTTGATTATTTTTGAGAGACACAGCAACTGAAAGCCCGGCCAGGGGTAGTTGTTGTGATTTCTCGGGCTGCTGAATTATCGTAATATAGCCCTCTGTGAAGGTCAAGAAGCTGCTCAGTACTGCCTAACTAAGGGACCGATGTTCTGTGGCCATGGCTGAATCATTCCTACACAGCAGCCTGATGCTTGGCGCACAGTGATATTTTGCTGAACTCAAAAAGCCAGTCGGAGTCGCTTATTGCTGTTGTCATTTTTCGCTGAACCCAGGAGGCCAGGCCAACCAAGCTCGCTCGTTGCTGTACGTATCTATCAGTCAGTCCTGCATGATAATCAGTTCGAGAACCAGCTGTCAAGAATGAGCTGTTCTTAAATCGTCAGACGAACAGCTCTTTGCTCGATTGTTTAAAACTTGTTGGAGAGGACATTTACGAGACAGATACGAAACTGGAAGGGTCACACTCAATTCATCAAGTATGCGATTCAGCTGCACTGGTCTCCTCTGAGGCGGGTGGGCATAATGGTTGCCGGCCTTGCTAAGGAGGAGAGCCTATTTTAATCGCTTTGTTTCTGACTGAAGTCGAGCTAGAGGCGTTTCCAGACCGATACCGAAGAACTATGTCACTCAGACGTGCCCAACCAGGGGTGAAGCCAAAGTTCAGACGTGCCCAACCAGGGGTGAAGCCAAAGTTCAGACGGGCCCAACCAGGGGTGAAAGTGATCATTACACTAGCGAAGCCAGAGATTACTCAGGATAGAAATTAACAGTATAGCTCTCGTCAATTGGATGTACTTTCTTTGAAGAACATGACACTACTCGTTGGGAAACTTACATCCTCAAGGGTATCCTTACATAAAGTATATTAATATATTAATTATAGGTAACCATATTGTAATGATGAAATAATTTCTATTGAGTGAAGTTATATAACAAAAAATATTGCAACATGGCAGAGGAAGAGGTTTTGTTGACACAAGTTTTAGGGGGAGTGGGGAGAGCAATAAGCAGACTCAACTCCGCAATAAAGCAGCAAGTGGTGGGCACAGATATTGAAAAATTCAGTGGGCAGGCGAGAGATTTTAGGAGATGGATGACCTCGGTGGAGAAACATGCATTTTTGGTGGGAGCGACAGACGAGGAGAAGAAGAAAATTGTTTATCAGGCCACTGTAACACCGGTTTCGGATCACATTAGAAGAAAATTAGAAGCTGGAGTAGATGAGACATGGGAGCAATTTAAAGACGATTTAGCCCGGAAGTATGCTGAGATCACAGATCCTCAACATGCGTTTTCAGTGTTAAGACAATCCAAGCAGAACACTGGAGAAACTGTGCAATTATTTAGTGACAGGTTGATTAACCTAGCTGAAGAAGCATTTCTGGGACAGAATGTACAAGGGGAAGAGGTAGAAAGGATGTTGGTCGAAATTTTTGTAGACGGTATAAAGTCGGATGGACTGAAGTTTAAATTAATGAGAGAAAACCCTGCGAGGTTATCACAGGCTGTGGATATAGCTGTACAGGAAGAGAGTTTGAGAAGAAGATTTAGACTACGGGTAGGACGAGAGATAGGAAGTAATAGAGAAGAGAGAATTGAGGAGCCCATGGAGATAGGACAAGCAAGATACGGATGGAGAAGACGGGGTGAAATACAGACACTGCAGGGAAATAATAATAAAAATACCCGTGATAGAGAAAGACAAATGAGTAACCCTATAAGAGAGACGGTAGGTGGCACAAATATGGTTTGTTGGAGTTGTGGTCAGAGGGGACACGCTTTTAGATTTTGTGGTAATAGACGTGCTCAGGCTAGTGCACAAAATAGAAGTATAAACAGTGGACCAAATAGAAATTTCGAAGACAGACAGAGGAATTTCACAAGACCAAGAACGCAGGAAAACTGTCGTCCAACTTACTGAGTAGGACCTACGGTAGGAGGGAAAACAGAAAGGTCCCAAAAATGAGTGAATATATTAATTACCCAGATGGCAAGTATAGTAGGACAATTAGAAATAGAGAATATAGAAAATGGCCTCAACTCGGGGAGATAAAACAGGTTTCACTGAATATGATTGATCCCAGTTCATGCATTATAGAAATAGGAACATTTAGAATTAGAACATTGATTGATTCAGGAGCGCAAGTCAGTGTGATTAAAGAAAATTTTTTATATCGTATATTAAAGAATTTCAAAATGTTTGGAAATCAAGATACCCTTCATTCGGTTACTGGACAAAATCTGGAAGTGGTTGGACAAACAATGATCAACTTTAGGTTGGGAAACATAAACGTAAGCAATAAGACGGGGCCTTATGGAGAACCCCTCGTTCAGAAAATAGTAAACAAACGACTGTGGACTAGAAGAGAGACATATTCCCCTTGTGAGTAATAATTTTTAGTAAACATGAGTACCATAAACTTCGGCCTGGTACTAGTAAGAAGGTTGCTGCGTCAGTTAGCATTAATGTTTGGAATATGAGGGGTTAGTTACAGGGTGGCTAAAAAGGGAGTACATGTAGTTTAGAAACACATGAATTAAATGCCTTGCTTGGATGACGGGTTTTATAATGGATCCTACACAAATAAAAGTTGGTAGAAATATTTGGTTCTGTGGGGTTGAAATAGGAGCTGCATTAAGTCAGCATTAATTGAAAATACATGGATTGGATATTAAGGAAGAAGAAGTTAACGTGGGTAACGTCTATGGGTGGTATAAAAAGGGGCTGCGTTAGTCAGCATCAATGGGAATATAATGCCATAAATAGGAATATAAGGAGCTAGTTAATTGGGGGTGGACATTAATGGGGCTGTAGATAGCAGCACATATAGTTGGATACGTCCATGAACAAGGATGGTTATAATGGGATGTAAGGGGGTTAAAATAGGAGCTGTGCTAAGCAGCGTTAATTGGTTTAAAAAGAGTGCTGTGGTCGTCAGCATGGAACATAGGTATAGTATTAGTAAGTATGTTCATAAGAAATGAACATTGTCAATATTATTTTTATGGTTTAATCATGATTGAACATGAGCCATGGGAAATATAATCATAAGGTACTATTTTAATGGTTGTGGGTGGCACAAATCTGGCAAGTTTTAAGGAAGAAATTTTGGATCGATGTAATTTTTAACAAACAGAAGTATATATTCATGGATTATAAGATGCGTTTTTAAAACTTTATTTTATAAAGTTTTTGTGAATGCAAGGGAGGATAAAAGTGATTGCTTTGTGACTACTTCTTGCTATCTTCTGGGTGCGCACCCCATTTTTCTGTCTATCCTGTGTTGTTTTGTTGATGTCGAGAGAATATGAGAGGTTGCATAACACATGACAAGTTTCCAATTGTGTTTATATACCCACGATTTTGATGAACATATGTAAATATGAAATGAAATATCTAGATTTTCCCAAGAACGCCTTATGAACTGTTTTAGAAAATGAAATCTTGTACGGTTATATACATAAACGAAGAAGAAGTATAACTTCATGAAGAACTGTGAAGAAACATAGCGGTTGGCTATAAGATATAAGATATAAGATATAAGATATAAGTAGACAAGTAGACTCGTAGGAATAGAAAGAGTAATAACTAAAGCTCACTGGGTAAGAGGGGGCTAGTTTAAGATGAGTAAGCGGGTTGGGAGAAGTGTATTAGAGAAATAGATTAGGGATTAAGACTTTTCGGGGAAAAGTCTTGTTGAGGGTAGGAAGGAATGTAACAGAGCACCATCTCTGTTAAGAAGTTAATGAGTTAATGGATGGTGTGCAAAATAGGGAAATAGGTTTGTGAACGCGTGAGCACCGGTAGTTTAGGTATCTAGGGTTGCTCACGCGTTGACGTAAACAGTTTCCATCGGCCGCCGAGGTTGACAAGTCGTGGACGATTTCATATATATAGTAATTTACAAGTTTGATGCAAATAAACTCGGATGAATTGTTCAAATTGACTTTGTCGTTTATAGACACACACCATCTACTTGTCTGGCTGCCTACAGGTGCCTAGTTGTCCTCTCGCACTGTTAGATAAACAAATATGTTGATAATGAATATAAAACAAAACAAAACATATGTTAGATAAATGGATATCATATAAAACACAGCCAGACAGGTTAAATGAAAGAATATAAGTATTTGTTAGAAGAGTAGATATCATAGAAAACATAACATATGTTAGATGAATGTATATCATGGATAACATATGTAGATTTTTTTATTAACTAGAATTAATGCTATTGGGTTTGGAACAAACCTATATGTGCTCCGTCTCTCTTGTCATGTGTAAGAACGTAGAGCTGAGGATTATCCCCATAGCACACTGATTATGAATGTGCTTCTGCATTCCCCATCTGTGTAGAGTTCAACTGAGTTAAGTTAAGAACCAACATTATTGAACTCGGAGCATTCCCACAAGCACTAAGTCCTCATCTTCAACAGCCAGCGAAGAGTTCCAATACTAATGGTGCATGCTGCAATTTGATTATATGTCCATCTTGCTTTAACTCTGAGTGATGACTGTCGACCAGATTCTCTGACCACCCCTTGCTGCCACATTCTCTCTAGACTATAATAGTCTATCTGTTCTTCTGCATTATTCCCATGCTGTTAGAAGGCCTTCATCACACCTGTCTTATCATGCATCAAATCACCTCTCAATGATGCGGCACCAGCCAATCTGTCTGCCTGTTCATTTCCAAACACACCAGAGAGTCCTCGAGAAAAGATCCAGCGAATGCTCACAACCCGCCTTTGTATACAACTGCTACTGCCACAATGATGTCAAATGACAAGTCTTGGTCTTTGGCATTACTTGTGGCTGTTGTAGATTTGTTCACATTTGTATTGATAATATTTTAACAGATTGTTAGTTACAATCTGTTACAGAAAAACTTAAAATAGTTACTGGTAGTTTCTAAAGTACTACAGGAGACAAATGAACATCGTAAACTGATTAGAGAAATTAGACGTAGACAGTCACATTTTTTTGGACATGTTATGAGAAGAAATGGATTGGAGAACTTAGTGACAACTGGCAAGATCGAGGGGAACAGACCAAGAGGAAGACCGAGAGGAAAATACCTGGATGGCTTGGCCACATGGCATGGACGTGACAGGAACACTGAGCTGATCCACGACACTGGTGATCGAGTGAAATGGCGAGTCATGACCGCCCACGCTTTCCGGCATGGCACATGATTGATTGATTGAGTTTCTAAAGGAGACATTTGGTGGCAACATCATCAAGCGTTATTATTAGTTTAGGTAACAGACTGCATGGATTTGCATGCATAATGCATAAAAAATGGTAACCGTGCTCATAGAGGGTATCCAGACAAATAGACTGAGAAATATAAAATGAAACTGAATGAGCCTATATTGGAATATTTTGTCTCAGTACATAGATGAAAAAAAAACATGCCGAACATTGATGTTATTGGGGATGATTCATGATGCATCTGTGCAGTTCTGAATCAAAGCTTTAGTCCAGCTCACCAAAAAGACTTTCAGTCCCTTGCCAGTGATTGTGTCGCATGTTCTTGCCCAAGTTGTCTTCAATGTCCTGTGGCCATCTTCGTGCTGGTCAATCGCTGCCTCTTCTTCCAGGAGCCATGCCTTCCATCACTGTTCTTTTCAAACCTCTGTGATGCTTACTTGACCAAAGTATTATAATTTCTCAGATGCTATGCTGTTTGTGAGTCAGTTTTCTTCAATATTTTGATCTTGTAGAATGTGTATGCTTTTCTTCTTCTTGGCCTGCTGTATTCTAAGAAATTTTCTGTAACATTAACATTCTTCTTCTTCCTCATTTTCATTCCTTTTTCGCGGGGAGTGTAATACACCCCACCCAGACTAATGTATTGTTTTGGGGTCAGGTTTGACTGAACTACCATAAATCAATAGACAGTACTACCTTTCTGTTAGAGCTCAACCAAACCGACACTCCCATTGTGCCAAAGGATTCGGGCAGAGGAGCGCAAGTGGAAGGGCAAAAGATTATCCTAGTGTGAAGAAATACAATTCAAAGATTAAAATAAGACGGAACAGACACTAAGCCTTGGTCAGCAACGTGGTGTCCGTAATTCAGCCCAGGCTTTGTACCATCACTAGTACCCGCCATGGGCTGTGGTTATTATTCCCGCTTTGAAGCACAATGTGACAAACTATCATCTGTCAAGATAGCAATGTGCTACCAGTAAGTAAAAAAAAAAAAACAGTAACAGTAATCACACCTAGTTATTCATCTTAAAGAACGGCGTATCTGACTTACTCATGTATTCATGTTAGGCTTGGTTCACCTATACAGATTCCATCCAAGGTAATTGGCTCTATCTACCAGATGGTAGGTTTTAATACCTGTCAGTTTTGCCAGGTCAGTAGCCTTACAGCTACTGTGTGCAATTTCCAACTGTTGTAGGATTTGTAATGTGCACAAATTGCTCACGATACCCTTTTTTGTGGCCTTATTCAAGATGGCTAGGTATCTGATCTCACTACCCAAGAATCAGAGGGACATGTGATATCATTAGATACCAATGACTCTATTAAAAATGTCCAGCTCTATGCTGGGATAAAACCCTGCACCTTCTGAGCCCCAGGTGAACACCACAACTTCTCAGTCATGGTTCCCCATACATGTAAATTTAAAGCCCACATTTACTTCTTGAATGATTGCGAAATGAGCATCACTCACATAACATGCTTACTCTGATCATGTCACAAGCATGAGCATTCGAGGGCTCAACACCTGCATGCATCGTCCGCTAAGAGAGAGTATGACTGGCCATCTACTTCTCCGTGCATTCAGGCCTACAAAGTGCGATGGCCCTAACACTCGCAGACCCAAAGGAAATATACATGTTCTAAAATTTGACAAGACAATGACTCCCCTACCTAAGCCCTCATATGGTACACCAGGTAGGGAAAAGAAAACGGGGAAGACCAAGACAGACCTAGCGTTGAACTATGATCAGAGAGGGCTCATTCAGCGGCCAAACAAACGTCCAAGATCTACAACAGGTGGCAGCGAACCGCCAGACATGGAGAGCCAAGACTTCTGCCCTATGCGCCGCTTTGGGCTCAAGAGGAAAGACTAACTAACTAACTCAAAATTATTTACTTTAAATGTTTGCTGGTGTTGTGTCACCGGCCTTTAACAATGCTTAACATCTGCATTGTTGTGGTCAGTCAACATCGAATGTCCTTTGAACAGGTCTCCTTGCTCTTGATATGCAGCCAATGATAGTCAGAGTTTGTGACATTAAGAAGATCTACATTTTGCTCTCTGTATTTTCTCAAAGATGGTTCTCGATGTTGAAGATCCAGTCCCAGATTCCTCTGCCCTGTATAAAACCTGCGTGTGCTTCTTGTCATTTACATTTATCATGAACTATGTTGCCCATCCTATAGCGCTATAAGATGCATTAGGGAGTTTCTCTTCATCGAGCCCAGACCATGATGGCATTTCTCATACTCTCCTGAACTTTAGAGGAAATAGTTGTATCAGTATAATTTACACTTTCCCAACAGCACTGAATGTTTCTTTATTTTTTTTTTAAAATACACACACACGCACACACGCGCGCACGCACGCACATATATATGTATGTATGTATGTGTAATTATATGTGTTTGTGCACTCGACATCGCAAGGTACAAGAGTAACAAGATGATATTAGATGTGTACTGTTTATTTATATGTTTATGCATGTTTATGTATGTATGTGTGTTTGGTTGTTAATTTAACTCCAGTTTAAGTCAATATTCATGGACATTACATATTCATTTGATACGAAAACAAGTTATCAGAATATAGATATGTATCTGCTTGAATTAGCCACTTGACAAAAATAGTGGCATAATTTATCTCCAATTGAAACTGATTATGTGCACAGCTACATGTATGACCTAATAAGTGTTAGATATTATCACATAACCCTTGACCAAATTTCTACAAATCTTGTCAGTTGTTTATCATTAAATGTACATTTGTCAGCAATAGTTTCTCCATTATCAGCACATTATTGTAAGAAGTATATTTGTAATACTGTCTATTAAGCATTACATTTCACGTAACCTTGGAATCATGATAGACATTAAGTGTGTTTGTTTATTTAACACATCAGTATAAGGTAAATGAGTCCTGAATATTATTCAAGGATCCGAAAACTGGACCAGAAATCCAGGCTAAGAACAGGGCGACTGATATATGCTTACAAAATCAAAAGACATTAACTAAAAAAGAGTTAGTAGAAAGAAGCAGGCAGCACATTAAATGGCAGAGATCGTTACAAAAAGCAAATCAACATTGTGGAATATAAAAACGGAAAGAGCATGCGAAATATACCTAATAGCCGAGACAACTAACGGCAATAGTAGACAGTGCACTTCGTAACATTTGCATTAAAGGAAACTCAATTATAGCATCACACCTTTATTCAGTTTATTCCAAGCATGATCACTGAATACTGACAAACGACATGATGGTTCTAAATACTATACTCAGTTATAACAAACCATTTGTACACCTGAGATATATACATTAATCATTCCAATTAGTAGTGGCCGATAGTTACATGCTATGTATAAGGTAAATGCAATGTATAAGGTAAATGCTATGTCACCACCATCATCAAATACCCTGCCAAATGACACGCACCTTCATGTATGTTGGTCCCTTGATTTCTGGGTCAGTTCTATTCATGTCATTCCTCCATGCCACCGTCTTAGGCCATACAGCCTCATTTCTCTGTGTACATCTCTGCCTCTTCTATTGCGGATCTTTCCAGTTGTCACGATATTTCCCAATGTTTCTCCCCTTATTACATGATCAAAGAACACTGTTTGTCTCTTTTCTTGTGGTTGGAAATAATGTTCAACTTTCATTAGCCTTTTCTAAGCAATCATTGTTAAATACTCTGGCAGTCAAAAGTATTCACAAGATTCTTCTCATGAACCACATTTTTCCTCAACTGTTTGTTTAAAATTAAAAATTAAAAAAGGCAACAACAACAGTAGCACTGCCAGAAGTGGAATTCAATGGAATCCAATGACAAAGCATCTCAATGACCTTGACTTCACTGGCGACATCGCCCTTCTGCCTCATACACGAAATCAGAAGGAAGATAAACTAAATATATTGGATGAGATGTCACAACAATTAGGTTTAAAAAGTCATAGGGAAAAGACAAAGATCATGAGAATAAATCAAGCTAATAGCCTACTAATAATAACCTGATCTCCCTTGGTGAAACATCACTTGAATCATACACCTGTTTAGCTAGAAATATACAGAAATATGTTGAAACAGGACAAGATATCAGAATACAGAAGGCTAGAGGGAATGTTATAGTACTAGGAAATTTGTGAAAATCAAACAACCCGCCAGAACCGGTACTGACTGTACCTACCATCAGATGTTAACCTGGGGAAAGTCCGACGTTGCAGAGTTGTCCCTCTATCGACAGAAGAGGATTCTCTGCTCATGTATTGTTGGCATGTAAGATGGCCCTCGTGGAAGGACCGATTCACTGTGGGGCCAACAAAGTGCTCACAGAGCTGACAGCCATAGCGCATGTGGCGAGACTACAGGCGAACAAGAAATCATACGCTAGGACCAAGCCGATGTACTCCCTCAAATCTGGGAAGAGAGTAAAAGGTCAAGTCAACTACCCTGCAAGACATTCTAAAATAATTTGAAGTGTGAGAAAAGATCAGACATTGTTGTGCACTCATCGTCATTGTACTGTTGCTGGTAGGCACAAGGTGATGCAAGCGAAGACATACCTCATAGTAGCTGCAGACACAGATCACCCGTTGCATGAGGCGCTGGACGTAGTTAAGGGTCAGAGACTGATAAGAGGGAAATCATGGATGGCTCAGGCGGAGGATACGATCAGACAGGTGTGCCCCTTGGAGAACATTAGGCGAGGAGAGGAGTGGGTCAGAGTGCCAGCCGTGCAGTCAGACTTGTGCAGAGTTATAATCACATTGAGCCGGGAGTGCAGGGAGTGGCCAGCAGGGGCCACGGAAGTGGAAATTCAGCAATTAATTCAGGAAAATTCTCGCCCGGGTGATGTGATTATCTACACGGATGGGTCGGTGTTGAGAGGTAGGAGAAGTGCTTGGGGGTTCTTGGCAAAAACTAATGGTCGGCGTTTGGTGCAGGAGAGCCTGGCGTATGATGACACTACATCTAGCTTAAGAATGGAGGTGGAGGCGGTCAGTGCAGCTTTCCGCTGGATAGAAAACACGATACATACACATATTGTGATTGTAACTGACTCAGAAAGCATGCTGAGAAGGGTGAGAACAGGCAAGCTTCGTGCAGAGTGGCTTGCTTCGCTTCGGAGGTCACGGGTAGCAAGCATCACCTGGATCTTTTCTCCTGGGCATGCCGGTGTGCTGGGGAATGAACAGGCGGACAGATTGGCTGGCTCGGCAGAACTTGGTGGAGTATTGATGCATGACAAGGCAGATGTGGTTGCGGCCTTGTGGGAGCACGTGTACACCTCGGAGGAGCAAATGGATCACCATAGTCTGGTTAGAATGAGGCAGCGAGGAGTGACGAGGGGATCTGGCCGACGCTCGATGCTCAGAGGAAAGGCGAGACGGACATATAATCAGATTGCTACTGGAACTATTAGTGTTGGAACTCTTCGCTGGTTGCTGAGGATGGAGACGGAGCGCTTATGGGAATGTCCCGAATGCTGTGATGTCGGTTCCTAGATCAATCAATCAATCAATCAATCATCGTCGAATCCCGTACGAATCGAGAATCGAGGAACTGCACATATTGGACATAGAAAAGTATAGCGACCTAGTCGACTGTCTGTGACAAGATGCTTATGAGGTCAGACTATTCATCACAGAGGGTGGCTTAAGGGGCCTGGTGCTTAGACAACTGGTATTGAGAGGACAGTAGAGAACTCGGGTGCTGGAACTGATCGGCGAGGCTGCGGAGAAAGCTTAGTGCTGGTTATTACAGAACAATCGGAACAACCAATGAAATGTATCGACTCAGAGCCCATGGCTCTGCCTTCAGATCACAGACTAGTCAGGCTCTCATAACTCAACCATTAACGAAAACAAACCTTTACTGACACAGTGTTGATTAGCTGCTATTTCAAGTAGGACACTTAGCCGTGGACTCTGCTAAGTGGAAGACACCCCACATCGCAGTGGACTCCAAGATAGAAAAATGTTGTCCAAAGTCCCACCACCGTAGCTAGGTTGCAACAGTAGTTCTTGACTTTTGACTAGGATGTTATGCTAGGGTCGCTTTCGGCATAAAAATAAGGGCGAGAGAAGGAAGGATTCATTCCAAGAACACAATGACAATAACCGAGAGTATGGTATGCGTTCAAGTATCAACACCACTGCATCTAGGATATTCTCATACGTACTCCGTCTTTTTCTTCACAAGCCAACGAAGAGTCCCCATACTGATGGTACCAGTGGCAGCCAGAATATACGTACACCTGCATTTTCCCCAATGCTTTGATTGTCGTCAGGACCTTCTGCTCGCTCCCCGCTGAATCACCGTCTCCAGATGCGGATCTGTATTTATTTTGCTGCATTTTCCATTTGTTCCCAGAGAACCTTCACCACATAAGTTTGGTCATAATGTGGCTCTCCGCCAAAGACGAGTAGCAGCCAGTCTATAATGTCAGCTTGTTCATTTCCTCGTATACTCGCATGCCCTAGGCAGAAAATCCACGATGTACCTTCGTCTTGTCGAGCGATGTTAGCCTCCCCACACAGAACATACCCATTTATGTGCTACGTAGCTAGATCTAGCATTGATAATGCACACTGGGAGCAAGTCGCCGCTGAATGTGTTGCATGGAAGGCACATATCAGAAATGGAATAAAGACAAAGGAGAAAATGATTGCAAATAAGTCACAAACCGAGCGTGTGAGACGTAAGATGGTGCATGGTGGTGGAAATGAGCATGTGTTCAAATGCATCCACTGTGGATGAACACTTACAGCGCGAATTGGCATTATCAGTCACATTCGCTACCACCATGGGTTGTAATTAATATGCCTTTTTGAAGCACAATGTAACAAACTATCGTTTGTCAATACGGCGAGGTGCCAATGTAAGCTAGCTATGAGCTCTGGGAGTCTGTGAAAAACACAACTTGCTAGACTATACTACTCTGCAGCTATCAGCTATCAGAACATCGCAGTTACAGCCACTACCTGTATTTTCATGTTGGAAGTCGTATCTTGTGTCAGAATCGTATTTGTTTCCCCTAGTGTTAACCGGCCGCCAACCTGGTATAGGTGTTACACGACTTTCTCCGTAATCCCGTATACTCTCGTGACTTACGTGACGTGCGTGAGAGCTGGTAGTGGTTCTCTCCGTGTTGGTAACTTACGGAGTATGTGCGCCGGTCCCTCAGAAAGCAATGGCAAACTACTGAGCGTAATCTTGCCAAGAAATCAACAATGAGCTGAAAGATGTTGATGTTGACAGCGATGTCCTGTAAAGGATATGCGGAAAAAAGTGTTAACCGAGAAGAAACGCTGACTTACCCTAAGCGTTTGTGGGAATTGGCTGCTGTAGCTATATACTGCGTGCGAAGGATTAAATATGGCTGTAAGGACGTTCACCGTGGTAAATCGAACCATGGATGTGGCAGCGGAGATAAAGGCCAAACAGGCTCGGGAAAAGAATCGAACTTTCTCCCTGCTACATGCAAAGGTGCATTGAGGAGGAATCGGATCAAGATGTACCTGGTGCTTGAGGTTCGTTTCGCTACAGCACAGAAATATGAAGGGTGGTTGTCAGGTAGGTACACATAGCGGTGAATTTGTGGGACGATTGCAATCTGCAGTGAACATATGTCTTGATTCTGGCGTACAATGTTCGGATTTACAGCAGGAGTAAGATATTTGAGAGTCATGGTCCAGGTGGGCCCACTTTCGAGAGAGTAAATAAGATCAAGAAAACGAAGCATTCGTAGAAAGAAGGTAGGGTCGGGGTCTTGGGGGGATCCTCATCTGATGATCTGAAACTTACTCTGTACTACGTTATACTACTACTGTGTGCGTGCATTAAGAACTTGTTTCTTAAAGCATGCAGTGAAAGCGTGAAATAATCCTTCATCAGCTTGTTTTCCCCCTGTTGCAGCTCATAAAAAAAAAGAACACCACAGGACAGACACCATAATTGTGTTTCAATATAAATTTTTTTAATTACTTTGAAACCTTTTCTGGCCTAGACTTTATTATGCACCACATTTTTGCATAAATAAATTATATATGGGCAGTACATTTTGCTTACATTTGGCTTTAATAATTTCTTTAAATGTTACGTTCTTGTATTAATTAATTAATTAATTAAATGAATGCACTTTGCTCAGTTAGAACGTGTTTAAGCACATTGGTTATACAAGTGTATATGCCAGTGTGGCTCAGTTAACGGAATTCCATAGTATTCGGTGGCCAAAAGTTAGAATTTTGTTTTCATATCCTATTTACAGGACATTACAGTCAACATCAGCATTTTAAGCTGCTGTTGATGTCTTGGCAAGTTTTACGTTCAGTAGTTTGAACGACTGGCTCACATACTTTTCCGTAAGAAACCAACGCGACGCGATCCCCTGTCGAATCTCTCGCGCAGCTGTGTTGCTTACGTGGGTATACGGGATTACAAATGGCGTCCTTAACCTCTTCGCTAGGGAGACGGTCAAAAGTTAGAATACGATTTAAAAACTGACCTGGGCTTCCAGCCGATTCTGCTTACAAATTAGGTACCACGAAATGTCTTAGGGAAATGATGGCGGCCGGTATGATATTGATAACATCACCCATGGCGTGTCGATTGGTCTATACAAACACCGGTCTAGAACCATATGCCCAATTTGCCTTTTAGCGTGTAAACTAAAAGGGTGCTTTCGTTTATTTGTACCGTTCTTCTTGCTGACTGTAATTCTTTCTATTCCCGGCGGATTAAGAGGAGCCTACGTAATAGTTGTATAAAATATAAATGGTGACAGGAATAATTGGGATATCTTAAGACAATGTATATATTGCCTGGCATTTTTCGCTACATCTCATTTGCCATAAGACCGCTGTAGAGGGAGGACGTGCCATGGACCACGCTGATATACCGAATGCTCTACGAAAAGTAAGTCGGTTGCAAGAACCAAGTGATGTCTGTACATCTACAACCATAGTCAGACTGCGAGAACAGCAAGTTAAAACAAACAAAAGAGATGTGGCCAAACAAGAACACTATGCCAAAGAAGTTTAATAAACCAACATAAAACCGGTGTCGTGAGCCGCTAAACGCTGCAGGATTTACTGAGGAGGGGATCCGAGCACCTATGGAATGAATGATTCCATGTGCATTGAGGATGATCTGTCGACTAACTAACTCGTTTGCCGAGTTTTAATTTAGCATGCATTCGTGTAAGGTTTGCTTACTCTAGAAGACGAACTACATTCAAAGTAACGGCCTGTATCTGTCCGTGGGTCGGTTGTCTTTCCCAAAAAATTTTGTCAGGGCAGCAGCCTTACAGTCTACTCTTTGCCATTTCTAACTGCCAGGGGAATTTTAACGTGCACAATTTGCACGCGTGACCTCCTGTTTTAAAAAAAAAAAACCTTAACAGAGAAGGCTAGCTATCTGAACTCATTACCTAAAAGATCAACAGGTTGTGTGACATTAAATGATCAATTACTACTGTCCAAGTGACCGCGCCCAGTCACTGGACATACTACCATTAAAAGAAAAAAATAATTGTGTGTGGCGATTTCAACAGTCACTCGCAGAGCTGGGCTATGATCACATGGACCAGACAGGAGAGAGACAGGAAGACTGGCAGGATGAGAATAGATTCATCTTGATTAACAAGCTGTCCGACCCACATACTTTCTACTCGAGATCATGGCTCACTACAACTACACCTGACATGGCTTTTCATTCAACAGACCTGGAGTGGAACATTAAACGAATTGTTGGGAAACAGCTTGGTGGCAGTGACCCTCGGCCAATCTTTCTAACTGTAGAAAATGAGCTTGTAAGTGAAAGCAGCACCCTCTCGAGGTGGAACTACAAGAAAGCAGACTGGGCAATGTACAAGCATCGCACCACCATACTGGTTAGATATCTGAACACTGAGAAAGACATAAATAAAGTAATTGAAGAGTTTGGGGAATGCATACTACAGGCAACACGAGAAACAGTACCAAGAGGAACCCGTAAACATTATATACCCTACTGGAGTAGTGAACTGGAACAGTTGCATAATGATGTGGAAGTGCGTAGAAAGCAAGCAGAGGCCACACCCAGCCAAGAGCATCACAATAAATAGCAGCACGCAAAAGCCAAATTTCAAAGGGACAAGCTGCAGGCTAGAAAGAAAAGCTAACAGGAGAAAACAGAGTCACTGAACTTTGAAAGAGACACGAGGAAGTTGTGAAAGCTAATAAAACAACTTAACGATGAGGACACAGGGAGAAAATCAAAAATTGCACTACATAAAGACGGAAACATCTTAACAGGAAAGCAAGCAGCTGACCATTTTGCAGACTCATTCGCACAATATAACAATATCGAAATGAGCCCAGAGAAGCAACAAGAGATTCGAGAGAAATGGCAACATACAGGACAGAATGAAATACTATATGAGGTTCTGGAAGCACGCTATCACAATCGGTGAACTGGAGCTAGCCATATCAAAACTGAAAATGAGAAAGTCACCAGAAGGTGATGGTATCTTCAATGAAATGATCAGGAGCCTAGGAACAGAGGCCAAAGCAAAGTTGTTGCAGATCTTCAATAACAGCTGAACCTTTGGCAGTGTTCCACAAGCTTGGAGAGAAGCAATCATGATACCCCTCCTAAAATCAGGGAAAGATAGTTCCATTGCCAACAGCTACAGACCAATAAGCCTCACCAGCTGTCTCTGAAAAACAATGGAGCGCATCATCAATCACAGACTGCAGTGGTACATTGAAAATGAAAACATCCTTGTGCCACAGCAGGCTGGCTTTAGGCAGTGCTACTCTACGGAAGATCAGACAACCTACCTCTCTCAAGAAATTGAGAATGCATTCCAAGAGAAGAAGCTGGTGCTTGTGGCATGGGTGGATATGAAGAAAGCCTTTGACAAAGTATGGAAAGAAAGTCTGATGAAGAAACTTAGAAACTGCAAAGTCAATGGAAGAATGTACAAATGAGTGAAAGCATACTTGCACAACAGAAGAGCACTAGTACAGATAGACGGACTCAAGAGCAAGAAAGTACCATTGCGCCACGGTGTTCCCCAGGGCTGAGTCCTGTCCCCAACACTTTTTCTAATCTTCATCAATGATCTTGTTGCTAATCTACCGCATGGAATTAAAACGGCAATGTACGCCGATGACCTGGTTCTGTGGAGCACAAATGAGCATGCACCAGTGGCCACCAGATCGCTACAAAGAGCTGTAGATACATTTGTTGCATGGGCAAATAGATGGTATGTCAGCATAAACACTGACAAGTGCAGCACCACTCTATTTACCCTCTCTCCAAAACAAAAGGCAGGGATCATCCAGATAAATGGAAAACCCATAAGAGAAGATAAGAAACCAACATACCTTGGAGTAACATTGGATGACAGGCTGACATAGAGAAAGAAATTAACGAAGCAGTAGCAAAAGCCA
Source organism: Cepaea nemoralis (assembly GCA_014155875.1). Lineage (NCBI taxonomy): Eukaryota > Metazoa > Mollusca > Gastropoda > Stylommatophora > Helicidae > Cepaea > Cepaea nemoralis. Next base: position 28,383 of record JACEFZ010010168.1, on the reverse strand, counting down.
GAAGGAAAACAACCATCCTGAGAAAACTAAGTGGAACCACATGGGGAGCCAGTGGGGAAAATACTTAGCAAAGTTTATCAACAGAGCATAAGACCACACCTGAAATACGGATCAACTGCATGGTGTTCAGCATAAAAAACCACACTACAAGAGCTGGACAAGGTGCAAAATCAAGCACCTAGAGTCACCACAGGAGGAATGAGATCAACCCCTATAGTGGAAATGGGGAAGATGAGGTGGGGGGGGGGGGGGGGGGGGGGGGCACAATCACTGAGAGATCGCAGAGATACGAAAACGCTAATACAAGCAGAAACGTTTCTCAGCTTGCCAGGCCACCCTAATCTTTTTCTTCTTCTTCAGCGTTCCGAGCCATTGAGGTTCTTTGCTGCAGATACGATCCGTCTCCATTCGTCTCTCTGGTTGACCTTCTCTTGCCAGTCGTTGATTCCAAGTGCTTGTAGGCCACCCTGTGAAGAACAGATTTGAAAACTTAGCTATGGAGCGGTTGAAAAGAAGTAGTTTTATCCACCAGGCCAAACGACTCTGCAGAGAAACTACCGATCTGCCCACAGTTGTTATCCCCCTGACAACTATTCCAGAACGAACCCCATGAAAAGATTGACATAGACTATCACTACAAATCCAGAGAAAAGTGAGAGGAGTATTTTACAAGGAAGAACAGAACAGTGTACAGCGTAGAACAGCCACTCCTAGCTTCCTTGATGAAGAATACTAACAGGACCTCTGGATCCGAGTCTACATAGATGGGTCAGCACAAAATGCTGTTCGAAATGGAGGAGCGGGAGTGTACATAGAATAGCCAAATAATACTAGGGACATATCCCAAGTACCGACAGGAAAGTACTGCCATAACTATGATGCTGAAGTTGAGGCAATCAAGATAGCCACAGAGAAATTACTAAATACCAACCATGGTGCACAACCTGTGGTGCTATTGACAGATGCAAAATCAGTACTCGAGGCGTTTCTATCTGGGAAATTACCAGTACTAAGGACACTACTTTCTAAACTTAGCAGATAGCATAAGGTCACCATACAGTGGATACCATCCCACTGTGGAGTACCTGGAAACGACAGAGCTGATCAATTGGCTAAGGAAGGAGCAACAGAAGAACAGCCTGATGTGCCCGTTACATACCACAAAAAGAAAAGAATGACCAAATCAGTCAGAAAGCCACCAAAACCTGCTCAAGATGACAACCACGTTATGGACAGACCAGAACATGTCATTATTCTGCGTCTCAGAACAACAACGTCAATCAATAACGTCTCAGAACAGGACACAATATATTTCGCAACTACATGTATACAAAATTCAAGACTGGTGAATTAGCCTTGTGCACATGTGAATTGGCGTCGCAGACAGCAAGAGCACATACTCTAAGACTGCCCAAAAATACAACATACCTAGGCAAACCTTCTGGCCTAGAGAGACGACAATGGAAGATAAACTTTATGGACCGCTGAGTGAACTAAAAAAGACAGTTAAATTCATACAAGAGACAACATTGCAGTTGTAGACATATTTCAAGCGAACGAAAGAAGAAAAGAAGAAGAGGAAGAAGAAGAAGAAGAAGAAGAAGAAGAAGAAGAAGAAGAAGAAGAAGAAGAAGAAGAAGAAGAAGAAGAAGAAGAAGAAGAAGGAGGAGGAGGAGGAGGAGGAGGAGAAGAAGAAGAAGAAGAAGAAGAAGAAGAAGAAGAAGAAGAAGAAGAAGAAGAAGAAGAAGAAGAAGAAGAAGAAGAAGAAGAAGAAGAAGAAGAAGAAGATACCAGTGGTTCTTGGAAAAATTATCTCCTTTGCTGAGATTGAATCCACCGCCTTCTTGGATTGAAGTTTAAGACGGCCACATTGACAACTTCCTCGTTGGAAGATTAACACAACCCACTACTGGCAACGCTGATCGTATTCCGGTACGAACCTTGGGCCTTGTCCACGTCTGATTGGAAGCACTAGACTTGAGTTTCGCTCTCGTTTGAGCTCGTCAGTAGTGCATATCCCTGACTGGACCCGGGACCAAACTCCGGATCACGGGCATGTGAAGCGGGTGTGTAACCACTTGACCATGCGGCTCACACTAAACGCGACCAAATGATCACACTAGAATACCACAACGTTGCCAGTAGTGGGTTGTGATCAATCTTCAAACCTGAAATCCCGAAACAACCAAATAATTCAACCTCCTTGTTGTTTAAAAAAGAAAATATCCCACAAGTCACATGAGCTGCAGTCACGTGATTCCGACAGTGGTTCTCAACCGGTCGGGAATGGGGGGGGGAGGGATCGGGGGCGGGGGCGGCAGTGGTGGAGGGGGGGGGGGGTTAGGGTTTCGGGGGGGGGGGAATGAAGATTATTTCAAGATCGCGTTATTACAAGAACTGATTACTTGATATTGTTTTTCCCTCCATACTTTATGGTTCTGTACTTCCACCCTTCTGAAATTCTACACACGACCAAATGATCACACTAGAATACCACAACGTTGCCAGTAGTGGGTTGTGATCAATCTTCAAACCTGAAATCCCGAAACAACCAAATAATTCAACCTCCTTGTTGTTTAAAAAAGAAAATATCCCACAAGTCACATGAGCTGCAGTCACGTGATTCCGAAGCTATTAGACAGTGGTTCTCAACCGGTCGGGAATGGGGGGGGGGGGGGGGGGGGGAAGGGATCGGGGGGGGGGGGGTGAGGGGGGGGGTTAAGGTTTCGGGGGGGGGGGAATGAAGATTATTTCAAGATCGCGTTATTACAAGAACTGATTACTTGATATTGTTTTTCCCTCCATACTTTATGGTTCTGTACTTCCACCCTTCTGAAATTCGTTTTATAACGCAAGTAGACCAGAAAATCACGTTTCATGTAGACGTCTAGACTTGTTCTAGTATGTGTTATTAAATTTAGCTTCCATTTTTACATATACTGTATAGGGGTCCGGGGGGGGGGAGTGGTGGATTTATAGGGAGAAAAAAAAAAGGGGGGGGGGATAACGTTCTAAACATATGGTGAAGGGGTGCATGGGCCGAAAAAAGATTGAGAACCACTGCTATAGGCGTTTCAAATTAACTACCATTAAGTTATTAGTCTACCGCTTATCGATAAGCGCCAAAAAAAACCCAATTCTTCGCAACTTAAGTATATAACAGTTGCCTGTTTAGATATTTGGAGTTGTTTTCTTAACGATGATGCACATTTACGTCATTATTCTAACGTGTGCATTGTTTCTGTTATTGAGCAGTGCTGACAGTACTGACATAGGAAATGTTCGTCAGATGTCCGTGGTAGAGAAACTTACAGGTAGGAAGGGGGAGGGGCAATTTCATCGGTAGTGATTTTTACTAACACAACTGAAAGAAGGAAACAGTATCTTTATTGAAATATTCGCCATTCATTAGACAGGGTTTGTTGTATTAGTGTGTACATATCTGCCGTTGCATGCTATATGTTTGTGCGTGCTCGAGAGAGAGAGAGAGAGAGAGAGAGAGAGAGAGAGAGAGAGAGAGAGAGAGAGAGAGAGAGAGAGAGAGAAAGAGAGAGAGAGGGCGAAAGAGAGAGAGAGAGAGAGAGAGAGAGAGAGAGAGGGGGGAAAGAGAGAGAGAGAGAGCAAAGGAGAGAGAGAGAGAGAGAGAGGGAGGGGGGGGGGGTTTCCAAATGTTGCTGTTATGTAGCCGGGGCGGGGTTGGGGTAAGCGCCCAACTTTGTATAATACCCCAATGGCTCGGTGCATTCATCACCTCTGCAGCAAAAGTCCAACTCCTGGCCTTCATGTGGCGGACCTGTTTTAACTAACAGGAGAAGGGGCGGCGGAGAGTCACTGGCGCCAAGAAATAACCAGAAAGCTCTAGATGTGTATGTACGTACATGCATGCGCAGACATGTGTGTGCGTGCCTACACACCTAAACTCGAGTAAGACCACAGTCTGCTCTAGTAATTGAAAGGTGCTGAAGACGGAGGCAACCAGCCAGGAGGCGCACCACAGAAATCAGGATGCCAAGCAATTTTTTTGGTTTAATGTTGCATATCCCTTATAGGACGTTGCAGTCAACACCAGCATCTTTCAGCTGCTGTTGATGTACTAGGCAAGACTACGCTCAGTAGTTTGTCATTGCTTTCAAAGCGACCGGCTCACATACACCGTAAGTTACCAATGTGGCGAGAACCGCTACCGATTCTCGCGCAGGATAAGTTCCTCACGTGGATATACGAGATTACGGAGAAAGACGTTAACCTCTAGGCCAGGGAGACCGTTATGTCGACTATTGCTAAATGTTATGGTACTCGCCCTGCTTTGGACCCCCAGGCAGGTGCAGCGCCGGGCCCTATATCTCGGAATGGTCCAACCACAACTACTGGAGGTCCTTCTCAGATGTCCTGTGGAGCCAGGGGACCTGAAAATAGAGCGTCTGGTCATACCAAAGAAAATCTAAAAATAATGCACTGGAATGCGGAGGGAGTCAGTAAAAAAATACAACAAAAAAAACTAGAAAACATCTTAGACCAAGAAAAAGTAAGTGTATGTTGCTTGCAAGAAACTCACCTCAATGAAAATATAGCCTTCAAAATCAGAGGCTACCAGTGTACCGATCTGACCGAAAGGGTGCGATACTGACCCTTGTAAGAAATAACATCACTGCTTCCCAAATTGAAGTTTACATGGAAGGAACTGAGTATCAGACTCTTAAACTTAAGACAGGCAATACAGACGTACATCTGATCAATTACTACTGTCCAAGTGACCACCCATAGGCACTGGACACACTACCATTAAAAGAAAAACAATGATTGTGTGTGGCAATTTCAAAAGCCACTCGCAGAGCTGGGGCTATCATCACATGGACCAGAGAGGAGAGAGACTGGAAGACTGGCAGGATGAGAATAGATTCATCTTGGTTAACAAGCCGTCCGATCCACATACTTTCTACTCGAGATCATGGCACACTACAAATACACATAATCTGGCTTTTCATTCACCAGACCTGGATGGAACATTACACGAATTGTTGGGAAACAACTTGGTGGCCGTGACTATCGACCAGACTTTCTAACTGTAGAAAATGAGCTTGTAAGTGAAAGCAGCACCCTCTCGAGGTGGAACTACAAGAAAGCAGACTGGGCAATGTACAAGCATCGCACTAGCATACTGGTTAGAAATCTTAACACTTAGAAAGACATAAATAAAGTAGTTGAAGAGTTTGGGAAATGCATACTGCAGGCAGCGCGAGAAACAGTACCAAGCGGAGCCCGTAAACATTATAAACCCTAATGGAGTAGTGAACTGGAACAAATGTATAATGATGTGGAAGTGTGTAGAAAGCAAGTAGAGAAAAGAATGAACAAATCAGTCAGAAAGCCACCAAAACCTGCTCAAGATGACAACCACTTTATGGACAGACCAGAACAAGTCATTATTCTGCGTCTCAGAACAGGACACAATATATTACGCAACTACATGTATACAAAATTCAAGATTGGTGAATCAGCCAGGTGCACATGTGGATTGGCGTCGCAGACAGCAGAGCACATACTCTAAGACTGCCCAAAATGCAACATATCTAGGCAAACCTTCTGGCCCAGAGAGACGACAATAGAAGATAAACTCTATGGACCGCTGAGTGAACTAAATAAGACAGTTAAATTCATACAAGAGACACCATTACAGTTATAGACATATTTAAAGCGAACGAAAAAGAAGAAGAAGAAGAAGAAGAAGAAGAAGAAGAAGAAGAAGAAGAAGAAGAAGAAGAAGAAGAAGAAGAAGAAGAAGAAGAAGAAGAAGAAGAAGAAGAAGAGAGAGAGCAAAAAAAAAGAGAGATAGAGAGAGCAAATAAGAGAGAGCACGCGAAAGAGAGGGAGCGCGTGCACGAAAGAGAGAGAGAGAGAGAGAGAGAGAGAGAGAGAGAGAGAGAGAGAGAGAGAGAGAGAGAGAGAGAGAGAGAGAGAGAGAGAGAGAGAGAGAGAGAGAGACAGTTGATTCTGAATAATTGGAGTACGCTGACCCGCAAAATGACACATTTTGCATTACCCTTTTTCATAGTTGTTGGTCTTTGTAGGAATATATGAATATGACAAGTCTTATATTCTTCATCATTTCCCTGTGTCGACCTGTCTTTAACACCTTCAACATCCCGGCTGCCACATTCTCACTTTATGACATGACCCAATCATAATAGTCTTGTCCGATATGCGTAAGCGTATGTCTTTGTGAGTTGGCCTCTTGCAGAATGGGAGATATTGGTCATCTTAGTTGTCTCTGTGAATTTGATTATTCTACATAGAAACCTCAACTCTGTGGTTTCCAGTTTCTTGTTACTTTGTTATTCAGTGTTCATGATTCAAGGTAAACCACAGTATGCACCGTATATAGATTATGCATTGTAATAAAGCCCATTTAACGCTATTAAATATTTTATAGTAAAAGGTCATATCTCATTCAGTAAAGGTGCAGGTCAGCATGGTCGAATGGGCAAAAACGCGTGTTCTTAAACATCCGGTGTACTGACGCCGAGGTTAGCGGTTAACCCCTACACCGGACAGCTGGGCTAAAAGTAAAATGTTGACCTGTCGTCTTTGACTTTGGGACGTAAATTACAAGTACCTCTGAAGTCGGAGTGGGTTCGCCTGATGGGGAGGGACACTTAATGGGAAAGCTAATCCACACTCAAAATTCAGTCCATCACTACTATAAATAGTGTGTATGGATTATGCTTGAATTCAAAAGCGAGCGAGCGCCAAAATAAAAAAAAAAAAAAAATTCAGCAAAGGTGAACTTATTCGAAAGAAACTGATGATGACAACTATTCCAGAGCGAACCCCGTGGAAAGATGAGCATAGAATATCGCTACAAATCCAGTCAAAAGTGAGAGGAATATTGGACAAGGAAGAACAGAACAGTGTACAGCGCAGAACAGCCACTCTCAGCTTCCTTGATGATGAATACCCACAGGACCTCTGGATCCGAGTCTACACAGATGGATCAGCACAAAATGCTGTTCGAAATGGAGGAGCGGGAGTGTACATAGAATACCCAAATAATACTAGAGACACGGCCAGAATTCCAACAGGAAAGTACTGCCATAACTATGATGCTGAAATTGAGGCAATCAAGATAGCCACAGAGAAATTACAAAATAACAGCCATGGTACACAACCTGCAGTGATATTGACAGATGCAAAATCCGTAATAGAGGCGCTCCTGTCTGGGAAATTGCCAGTTCTGAGGACACTACTTTCTGAACTTAGCAGTCAGCGTAAGATCACCATACAGTGGATACCATCCCACTGTGGAGTCCCCGGAAACGACAGAGCTGATCGATTGGCTAAGGAAGGAGCAAAAGAAGAACAACCTGATGTGCCTATTACATACCACCAAAAGAAAAGAATGATCAAATCAATCAGAAAGCCTCCAAACCTTACTCAAGACGACTACCACGTTATGGACAGATCAGAACAGGTCATTCTTCTGCGCCTCAGAACAGGACACAATAGATTACACAACCACTTGTATACAAAATTCAAGATTGGTGACTCAGCCATGTGCACATGTGGTTTGGCGTCGCAGACAGCAGAGCACATACTCCAGGATTGCCCAAACTACAACATATCCAGGCGAACCTTCTGGACCTAGAGAGACAACAGTGGAAGATAAACTCTATGGACCGCTGAATGAACTAAAAAAGACTGTTAGATTCATACAAGAGACGACGTTGCAGTTGTAGACATGTTTCAAGCGAACGAAAGAAGAAGAAGAAGAAGATGATTAAAAAGATGTAATATTGGAGTAATAAGAAAGCATAACAAAACAAGTTTTTGGTCGAATGTAATTTTCTGAATACAGTGTGTTTAGAAGAATATTTAGACTTGTTCAATAATTGTAAGACAAGCACATGGTGGACAGGAATAAACACCTAACTAAAGCAAATGTATAAATACCTATTGCTGGTGTTATGAAATACAAAAGAATAAGTTAGGGTGCCATGCTGAATTAATTAATTCAGACGGACAGATTTACACTGAACACATCCAAGTAGGGAAGTAAATATCTTCCACAAATAAGATAGAAGGACAGTATGGAACTAGAACTACACATTAAAGTAAAGAAGTAAACATCTCCACAAATAAGATAGAGGGACAGTATGGAACTAGAAATAGACATTCAAGTAAAGAAGTAAACATCTCCACAAATAAGATAGAGGGACAGTATGGAACTAGAACTACACATCCAAGTAAAGACGTAAACATCTCCACAAATAAGATAGAGGGACAGTATGGAACTAGAACTAGACATTCAAGTAAAGAAGTAAACATCTCCACAAATAAGATAGAGGGACAGTATGGAACTAGAACTACACATCCAAATAAAGACGTAAACATCTCCACAAATAAGATAGAGGGACAGTATGGAACTAGAACTAGACATTCAAGTAAAGAAGTAAACATCTCCACAAATAAGATAGAGGGACAGTATGGAACTAGAACTACACATCCAAATAGGGAAGTAAAAGACATCCACCCATAAGATAGAGGGACCGTATGCAACTAGAACTATGAGAACAGAATCTTGCGGACTGAAATGACATCAGCAGAGATAAAGATAAATAGGCAGATAATGTGCTTCTAGCTAAGAGTATTGCAGACTTTTGGAGACTGAAGAAGGTGACATACCGTACATTCTGTGAATTCTAATCTGATAGTATATATAAAAATATAAGGGGCAATCATAAGTTTTTGCACTTTACTAAGGAATCATTATGATATATGGAAGTGCTGTGTGTCATTGTAAAGGCGCACTATTGGTTTAAATGTCCTGTACATACATGGCACACTCAGGATGCATTGTGCATGAGAAATTGAGAAAAATACTGGTGCTGGTGTGTATGAAGCAACACCAAAGAAAGTAAAAGCACTACCTTCTTTGGGAAACATCATGCTCACCGTCTATTGAGACTGCCAAGAGGTAATCTTCACTACATTTCTGTTGGTCATTATATCGACGCCTCATACTATCTTAACCTTCTTCAGAATTTATGAGACCTAAGAAGAATTCAAGTGAAAAAGACATGTAATGCTGTCCAGAAACAATGTTCCGGATCATGCAGCTTGTGGCACCATAGAATTTGCTCAGCGTAGCTGTGAAGGCATCATGCTCCATCCACTATACTCATCGGACTTGGCACCGAGTGACTACTTCCTGTTTCCAAACACGAAGAATCTGTTTCACGGGTGTTGTTTTTCCAACAATGAGAGAAGTGCATTGCCTCAAGGGGTTAATACCTAGAGAAGTACTATTGTTCACACCAATTTCTAGGTACATGTCTTGACTTCTTAACAGTACAAGGCAACATGTTTCAACCACCTCCAATTTGAAACATACATGTTTGATTTTTTTCCAATTAACAATGTTCTTAACCTACTGTTTAATAGTTGTTTTGAAATCATTGTCTACTTACAGTGTTTTGAAATCATTGTGTACTTACAGTCCATGTTGTTGAAGTTTATTGTCTCATGCATGTTTAACAACTTTTCCCCCTGAGTTTAAACTGTATCCTCCATTATTCTTTTCTATATATAACTTAGACTCAAAGAATTTACAGAGAAATATGATATGGAGATATTAAATAATGTCTGTCTGACAAATATCTCTTTACAGATATTAGATTCAAACAGCACACACAATTAGCAGAGAATGGGAAACCACAGGCTGTTCTGTTTTCGCTTGCCAAACACTTCCAAGATCACATGGTCCTGCAGAAAGCACCAGCAAAGGCTAAGATTTATGGGTTCTCTCCAGGAATAGGCACGGAAGTTACTGTGGTGGTATGTATATACACATATCCTTGCCTCTGTTAGCCAATGGAAAACCCTTGAGAAAGGTGGAGGGTAATCTAAAACCATAGTTGCATGTGGAAGTCTGAGCTTGAGAGCAGCATGCAGATAGTTGTTGGGTATGGTCTTAAGATTGCAGTGATAGGCAGAGGATTTATTTTTATAGAGGCAATCACTAGGGTCATCCAGCGTGGTCATTTATAATAAGGAAAGTAATGGTAGACTACATTCTGCACAGATGACTAGAAAACTAGCAGTCAAAGAAATTATGGAGATCAGGGTTATTTTTGGAATATGATTTGAAAGACTTACAGGAAAAAGTTCTGCATGGAAAATGTTTGTGATTTTCTAGTCAGTTTTGCGTTCAATAGTTTGCCATTTTTTTCTGAATAACGGATGCTCATACCATTTTGAAAATCAATGCAAGGCGGTCTGATTCCAAATCGCCTGTGGATGATTTCAAACCCAGTATGCAGGAGATGCATACATACACGAATGCTGACATCGCTGGCTCAGGGACAGTGAGCAGAGTTTCATGTGTGTAGGTGTGTGGTAGTCTGAGAGAAAGAGTGTTAGAAGTGAATACATGTGTGAGATTACAATCATGTTTATACATGTTTACATATACATGTGTGTCTGTATATATATATATCTGTGTGTGTGTGTGTGTGTGTGTGTGTGTGTGTGTGCGCGCGCGTGTGCGTCGTCATTCGCAACTGCAAGCGCCATCAAGCAAGTCACCTGAACAAGTCAAGAAGCCTGATACGGGGGGGGAATGGCACGTGGCAAGAACACCAAAAGACACGTGGCAACCAAGATGTCCAGCGTGGGAGCCAACAAGAAGAAGAACGTGGGGAGCCCGCCTGCGAGCTGTAACAAAGAACCTGAAACTACAGCTACTACTGAAGCCACCACGAGGGAGACCGTCGAAAGTCCATCACAGACATGAGCCAAACCTACTGAGAAGCAGAGGGAGGAGAAAAACACCAGAGTCGGAAACACCGACTCACCGACAAGCAAGTGGATCGTCAAGCGTATACAAGTGGAGCTATCAGACGAAGAAATCCTGAAGCAGCTACGAGAAGAGAATCATCACATCCGATTCGTGAAGGCTCCTCACCTACTCCAAGATACCTACAACCTTGGCAGTGGTGACGACGGAGGGAAGCGAAGTGCCGACGACAGTCTCAATCAACACGAAAATACAACAGTCAGACAGATTCATCCCAAGAGTCAATCAATATTCCAGATGCCAGAGGGTCGGCCAAAGCAGAGCAACATGTCGCAGTAAGACGGAAATTTGCCGGTACTGCGCCGATCATCACGCCTTCAAGGAGTGTCTGCTGGCCAAGCTGGACGCGGACTTTCGAGCACCCAACAACAAAAGAAAGTGCGCCAACTGCCTGGGCATGCATGGAGCAAGATACTTGGGCTGTCCGTACCTGCAACAACACAGAGACGTATTAATGCTCGCCATAAACACAAAGACACCATACAACGAAGTAATGGGGAGGTGCGAGACAGCCACGGGTATATCCCAAGCTGAATGAGATCAACTGCAGCACCAAATAGACGAACTGAATAAGCAAGTCAAGGCACTACAGACACCAGCACCAACCAGCGACAATGAGAAGCTGCTGGCCGACATGAAAGAGATCCAGCACAACATCAAACAAGAGATGGAGCGCATGGCCGAGATGAAGAAGGAAAACGAAGAAATACCACGCACCATTAAAGCGGAGAGAGAACTACATAAAGCTGAAATGGAACTTCTCCAAAACAAACCAACAGAAGCCGTACAAGAAATTACAGAGAAACCGCAAGATGAAAACCAAGAGATCGAGCCTGAAATCGCAAGCGAAAGCCAGCAGCCCAACCACGACGCGGGAAACAGTCAAAGGAAGCCAATATCCCGCCAGACATCCGAAAGAAAACCGAGATGAGCACCCTGACGACGGCAGAGAGGACGCCCCGATACCGCCAATATTTACCGATGAAGAACTCGCAGAGATAAAAAGGATAAATGAACTTAGGTGCAAGGAATACAGAAGGCGCATGGAAGAAAAAGAAAATAACTTCAAGAAACACAATGGAAAACCAATGCCCTACCGTACCTGTAAAGAATGCCCAGACTTAAACACGGATGACGTACACCCATAGGCATACTATATAGATGAAGGAGAAATCGTCCCATGGCTGACCACAGAGGAAGAAATCGAAAGGCAACAAAAACTCAAAATCGAAAGAGAACAAAGGCACAAGGAAGAAAATGAAAACATCGAAAAGCTGCTACGGGCTATACACAAAAAAGGCGGCAAAAAGACCACATTCAAAGTCCTTATAAGGGCTGTCTCATACCAAGGTGGGTTTTCAGTGGACCAATAAGGCGGAAATCGCTAGGGGCTAAGTCGGGGCTGTAAGGTGGATGTTTCAGAATATTTCGCGAATGACGCCGAAGTTGAATGTGAAGTGAAACGTGGTTTAGAAAACAGCGCACACAGTTCTATGCAGCTGGTTTGGGAGGACTGATAAAACGATGGGATAAGTGCATCAATGTTGGTGGAAATTATGTTGAGAAATAAAGAGACAATGTATGTATGGAAATAAACTGGTTTCAAGTTGTTATTATGTTTAGTTATTTTTCTACAGCCATTTGTGACATACTTATTGACTTCCCCTCGTGTATCTCTCTCTCTCTCTCTCTCCTCTCTCTCTCTCTCTCGCTCTCTCTCTCTCTCTCTCTCTCTCTCTCTCTCATATATATATATATATATATATATATATATATATATATATATATATATATATATATATATATATATATATATATATATATATATATATATATATATATTTGTCATCCACATCATCTCACACAGTCGACACTCGACGCCCTATCGAGAGCAAGTCGCCTTATCGGAAGCCGGCCGCGTGTTAGAAAATGGCACGTGACAAGAAAAACTCCACTAGACACCCGACGTTCAAAATGAGCAGCGTGGAAGCCGCCAAGACTATCAAGATGATGAAAGAAGACAACGTGTCTGCTAGCCGCAGCACATCGCCAGAACCTGAAGGAAACATTAAATGAAGCTACCACTTCTACACCAGATGAAGCCGCACCCGCAGCTCAACCGACGTCAGAAACTACAACTTTAACTGAAGCCAGCAGCAGCCGTGAAGTTTTCAACAGCACCAAGACGAAACAGCCCAGTTTACCAAAGATCTCAACATCGGAGGAAACTACAACTGAGGACTTCACCGGCAAATTGCTGCTAAAACAGACAAGCGTGGGAGAAGCCAAACTGTCGGCGCTACCAACAGACAAGATAATCAAGCTGCTGGAAGACGAGCTGGGAAGAAACAGCATCTACCAGCTACGCAAGACACCTGATGGAGTAGTGGTCTCCATCAACAAAAACCCAAAGACCACAGCACTTATGCAGAAAATCGCTCAAGGAGAGAAGGCCGACATCAAGCTTCACCACGGCATCACAATACAAGCAACCCGACACAGCATGATGAAACGATGGGTCATTAAACGAGTCAAGACCCATCTCACCAACGACCAGATCAGGGAGATGCTGACAAGGGAGAACAAGAAACTCAAGATCACCAGTGCCGAGAGGATCATCGGAAAGAACAACATCCCCTCCACAGTCGTCATAGTAACATCGGAGGACCGAGTGATCCCTCAATACATCAGATGGGACAAGAGAGACCAAGTTCCAGAGCACTACATACCGAGAGTGCTGCAGTGCTCTAAGTGCCAGAAGTTTTGGCACACCCGTGCCACCTGCAAGAGTGAGGTTGAGGTTTGCAGATACTGCTCTGGACCTCATCCATACAGTCAGTGCCAGCATGCAAAGATCGACAAGGACTTCAGGAGGCCTAACACTAACAGAAAGTGCGCCAACTGCCTCGGCAACCACGGCGCCAGGTACCTCGGCTGCCCCTGCCACCAAGACAGCAAGGAAGCTATGAAGATCGCCATCAAAACTAACCTGCCCTATAAAGAGGCTAGGAGGCAGTACGAGGCCACCAATCGACTCACAAAAAGCGACAAAGCGCAACTTGAAGGCCAACTGAAGGACCTGCGATCAAAGTTCAACAGCATGGAGGAAGGAAAAGACAAGACACAAGAGACTCAGAAAGCAGCCGCTCAGCGCATCCTGGACGAAACGAAGCAAGTTCAGCAGAAGATTGAGCAGGATGTCGCTCGAATGGCTGCTATGAAGGCCGAGACAGAAGAAAGGCTATCAAGCATGGAAGAAGAAAAAGACAAGAAGCAGGAAACAAAGATAACGGCCGTTCAGAGCATCCTGGACGAAATGAAGCGAGTTCAGCAGAGAATAGAACAGGATCTCGATCGAATGACTGCTTTAAGGGATGAGAACGAAAAACAGCTAGTTACTATACAAGATGTGAAACGAAAGTCAGAAGACACTTTTCATGAGATATTTGACCTGCTCAAGACCCAGACATCCACACCCGAACCAGAAGATGCAAGAACACAAACAGAAGAAGAAGCAACAGAGGAAGAATGCTACCACTCACCACCAAGATCTTACTGGCGAACACCGAGAAGATTCAAAGGCAACCCACGACGGGGAAATAGGAGGAACACCAGGAGAAACGACAACAGGTGCTTGCTTGCTTGCTTGTGTTCGTTGGCTTGAGCTCCAACGCGAAGTCCTGTATGTCGGATGAAGGCATCCTGGTGTCCAACATCAGTGTGATGTCATACAGGACCTGAGTTTTGCGTGAGTATGCGTTGTCCCATGTCTGGCTTATTGGTGTGCAGACTGGTGGTTCCTCGCCGTACAGGCAGACACTCTCCGACTTCGGAGGAATCGGCGATCCTACTGACTTTAGCCAGGACCCCGAAGGAACCTGTTGCCCAGGACGCTCGACGAGGACGCGTCAATAGGTCTTGGCCAGTATATAACCCGGCCCTGGTGCCTTGGAAACACCTCTGCGTCCAACGACAACAGGTAAAGCTCCCTGAAGGAAACAGCACCATATGACGGGGTGGGACCACAATTACTCCGGGCCTCAACAAATGCGCGACTCTGTCCAGATATGAAAAACCTCATCAAGAAAGTAACGAACGCAATCAACCCATCAGAAGCCGGGACGCTGACAACAAGCAGCCCAAAGTACGAAAGACAAACTTCAAGCTACACCATAAACACCCCTACATAGCTAAGTCGAAAATTCGAAGGCTGAAAGGGGGTACCCGTACCAGAAATTGGAATGGGAATATATATGTGTATATTATTTGTACATGTGTATATATGCATGTGTGTTTGCATATAAATATATTTGTATATAAAATGTTGTATTCTTTGCAGGACGCTGCAATCAACCCCAAGCCCATGGTTGAATTTCTAATACACACACATACACATGCATATGTACACATGTTTATACACATACGTATTATACGCATACACACATGCATGTATACACACATATATTTACAGAGGAGAGAGAGAGAGAGAGAGAGAGAGAGAGAGAGAGAGAGAGAAGAGAGAGAGAGAGAGAGAGAGAATGCTATTGTTGTTCAAAAGTTCAGTGTTGTCGCTATTATTCATAAACTTCCATTGTTATGCAAGATATACTATAGCTGAAGCTGCTGCCATATATTGTTCAAAAATCTGAAACTTTCAACATGGTGTTTAGCTTTGTATTGTAAATTTAGCTGCAAACTGAATATTGTTTATATAACTTTATAACACTGAAATGTTGCCTTATGTCAAGAAGATTTCACATAATCTGGAAAATTCAAGACAGCTTGGCAAAACCCAGGACAAATTAACACCATGAATTGTGAAAAAAATCTGAAATAAAGCGTGAAAATGCAACTTTCCAGGAAAGAATCAAGGCATCTGGTCTTAATTTTCACATTTTCAAGTGTCGTGTCCTCCTTTAAAGTGTCGTCCCTGGAGTGAAGAGAGTCAACACCCACATTATAATATTTTTTTTTCTATCAATATCCTGGAGAATCCACCAGCTTCCGTCCATCACACTCCATCAGCCCGTGGACACCTTTTCCTACCACTCTCTCACTGTCGTACTATGCCCCCTCTCATAATTCCCCAACGCAACATACTCAACAACTCTTTGCTTCTAAAATTAATAAAGATTAATTTATTAAAAGAAAAGTATAACGTATATGAGACGTGTATGCGAAGAAAATGTGTGTCGTGTACTATAACATAAATGTGTATGTCAGGCCTTCAAGTTCAGGATCATAGTGCACACATCATGGCAAGGATTACACGACCTCACACGAGTCAGTACGATAAACCTCACCGAAGTCGTATCCTTCTCTCCAGACATGTCCTCCTCCAGGAACTCTGATGACCATGAGATCTGAATCCCATGTAAAATATAATCCGTGGAAAAAACTATTATTGTTCCTAACGCAACTGTTCCTAATAGTTTATAGAAACTCCGGCTTCATAATTCTGGCGCAGTAGAAAACAACATGGAACACTGTCCTATTAACAAGACTTTTTGTCTCCTTGATAAATGTCACTAGTTCTCACTATTTAAACAGTTAATGTATCTAGAATAAATGGCTTGCTTTATTCACTAGATATAGTCTGAAAGTTCTGATTTCCTTGATACGTGGAATGTAACAGTGTGAAGGACTAAGAAAGACTGTTGGTTTCATATAAATAAGGTTTATTTACGTTTGATGACAAGCTCTATAAACATGGCGTCCTTCCAGTTCCAGGCCCTGATCTTGACTGCCCCCTGACAACCAACTACGTCACGACTTGAGCATCTCTCTTCCCATTCTCCCCCGATGCTCAATCGTGCCGTAGCCTTTTCCCACCTACTACTCTACTTCTGTTACACCTCCCCATGTTAATTAAAGAATTTTTCTTGTAAAGGAAAAAATCTTTACTCCTAATCTCCTTACTCTATTCCCTCTTGTTTTCCTTACCTCTTACAGTTCCTCTAATCTTCCCCAAACCAACTCCAACTTAAGTAACTATTCTATTCTTTAACTCTTTCCCGTGCTATATAGTCAACCACTATATAGTCATATTTTTCTGGCTCGTTCTTGGCTCCTTATTGTTCCTGTAGAAAATATACATGTCATAAGAACAGCTCGTAAAATCGTTATCATACCTTTGACCTTATAAATTCCTCACTCTTCCACAACATAGGATGAACAGAAACAATGCAATTAGAAAAAGTAAAGAAACGGTGCGCACCGAGTGAGCATAATGAATAGCATATGCTTCTTTTTCAATAGTCGTCCATTTTCGTTGCGACTTGCTAAGTTTGTGAGACAAGAAGTAAATTGGTCTTTCATTTTTAACCCCTGGTATTCTAGACTCTTTTCCTTCATATGGTTGAACCAAACATGCTCCTATTGCATTGTCCGAAGCATCTGTGTACAGTATTAACTGTTTATTCAAGTCTGGATGCGTTAATAGTGGGACCAGTGTTAAGCTGTTTTTTAAATACTCGAACGCTTTTTGACACTCATCATCCCACTTAAATCTAGCGTATTTGCCTGTTAAATTTGTAATAGGTTCTGCTATCTTTGAAACGCTGGGACAAACCGCCTATATACGCACAAGTTCCTATAAACGCACGCACTTCCTTTACGTTAGTTGGAGGAGGTAATTCTTTAATAACCTTTATCTTGTCCTGGTCTGGTTTAATTCCGTCTCTATTTATATATAACCCAAATTTTGTTTCTGTCTTTAAACTGGCACTACTAAGCTTCAATTTAACGTCATGTACTCTTATCTATCGAATACTATCTAATATGTGTTAATGATGCATCTCACATCTCCTGTCTAGTAAAAATCAGTATGCATCGTCTATATAGGCTAATCGCAACCGTTGGCATACCTTCTAACACTTCATTATAAGAGCATGTAGTGAGTACGGCGCCGTTTGATTTTGACCCACCAAACGGCATCGTAAGAATTCGTAAGGACATGCGTGGGTACAGAATGAGCACTCTTCTTTGAGCATCCTCGACATAGGGATACACCCGATCCTGACTCGCGTCTAACGCGTCGTGAAGAAGGTAGAGAACCGTTTAGCAGCCCACAAAATATCATCAATTACTGGCAGTGGGTACCTACATCTTAGTGATTTTGTCAAGCGCCACTGTAGTCGCAGCAGAAGCGACGCGAACCATCAGGTCGGCTACGATGAAGACGACCGGAGATGACCATTCTGACTTCGACTGTATTATCCTGCTTTCAACATATCTTCTATTGCCTTTTCCACAATTTCTCGATGTTCTCATGCGAGTTCTATATGGCTTTAAACTAATTGGTGATGTTCTCCCGTATGCTATTTCATTGTAACTGTTCGTGTCTTTCCCACTACAATCTATTATGCAAATACATCCTGATTTTCGTTTATCAGTCTGTCTAATACTTCCTTATTTTCTCGAGCGGAGCTTTAACTGTGCCGAACAATTCTTCGTTCCCTTGTCACTTTGTCTAGTGAATGCATTTGGAGCTGTCTTTCTTCGGATGATGGTATCAATTTACATCCATTTGTACGTCCTCTTCTTCCGCGTCCGTCGTCTGTTATTAACTCTTTCACTAGAAGTTTCTGAATAACTTGTTCCCGACCTTTCTACTCTATCCGTTGCCAATCTGTCACTAAGGTTACGATCTAGTTTGGCTACGCACACTCCTCTGTATAATTGATTTCTCTACTGTGTGTTGAGAATCATCACTGCAGTAAGTGATTTTTATCCAACGCTATTATTCCATCCGAACTTCCAAACGGCAGCTCATCATTACTTCTCTCTGCACTCACGTGATTCTGACTGTGTCTCCTGCTCACATACTATGGTTCTCTCTCAGCTTTGCTTGTATTTGTACAGTGAGGGAATTAGGTTAGGAATTAAAGAGTTAAGGAATGCTGCGCATTCCTTGACTAGGGGGAAAACCATAGTGAACGTGTGTGCACGAATGAAGAAGTGTATCTAGGTAAACACACACGTCACTTGGGGCCAGCGAGAAGAGATGTCAAACACCAAGAAGTGAGTCTCCATCATGTGTGCTGAAATAGAACGATTCAGCTAATAAAGTATGTTTCTAACAACGTGAAGACTTTGTACTATACGATCATGTGCTATCTAAACCTGTGTGGTAGCACTGTAACAGTAATCAAATTAACCGACCTGTTGTTTTAAAACGTCCGTGGACATTTTACCTCTAACTAGTGCTGATATTATGCCATATCTTCTTCCATATCTACATAGACTCCCTGATTTTAATTTATTAAATCAAAGAAAGTCTTATTCCCTTTTTTATTAAACAATCTCTTCCTATCAGCAGTTTCTATCTTAAAGCCTTCACTACCTGAAAAAGCTATGTCTTCACGTTGCTCACCCCTCCTAATTTAAAATTGATCATTGTTTCGTCCATTAAGTGCTACAATTCTGTCCTGTACAGAGTGAGATTATTATGACTCTTAAATATTCCTCACAATTTCTCATTATTTTATATAAAAACTTCTCTTAATTACACTACGTCTGAGCTCCTGAATGCAATCATGCTACGAACTCTATATTTTCCTATTTCTATTATGCACGAACTATTATCTGTTGTCTTCACTGTAAACTGTTTGACTTCATCTACTTGTGAGTATTCCTCTATTCGTCCCCCTATGTCTATTATTAACATACTCTTTAAACCTTGGGACCTTATTATTTTCCCTCCTATCACAGGTCCTTTTTAATAGGTAGGGCGCCGGTTTCCTGCTGTTCTTGTACCTGTAAAATTCCTGTGTCTACTTTCAACATTCCTACTCAACCTGTTATTGTCATGTCTACCCTGTGTATTCGACTGGACACGCCTGTTATTACAAAAAACGAGAAACATGTCCGCGTTGACCACAAAACCAACAGACTAATATTTGTGTTATTTGTGTTGCCTACTGTCTCACTTGTAGGGTATCTCATATTTCTTCTTTCATCATAATCACTTTCTATTTCTACCTTGTAACGTCTGTATACCTCCTCTCCTATTCCATCCGAACCTTGTTTGTCCTATTCCATAGGCTCCTCAATCCTGTCTTCTCGACTTGTTCCTATTTCTCGTCCTGTTCTCAATCTAAATCTACGTCTCAGATTTTCTTCTTGTACCGCGATATCTACAGCTTGTGATAACCTCTCAGGGTTTCCCTCATCAGCTTAAATTTCAAACCATCGGATTTTATGCCATCTACAAAAATCCCTACCAACATCCTCTCTACCTCTTCTCCTAGTACATTCTGTCCTAAGAATGCCTCTTCAGCCAGGTTAATCAACCTATCGCTGAACAATTGTACCGTCTCTCCGTGTTTTGTTTAGCCTGTCTCAACACCGAAAAGGCATGTTGTGGATCCGTTATTTCCGCGTACTTTCGTGCTAGGTCCTCTTTAAATTGTTCCCAGGTCTCATCTACTCTAGCCTCTAACTTTCTTCTTATATGATCCGAAACCGGTTCTTTGCCGCCTGATAAGCCAGTCTCATTTTTTCTTTCATCCGTTGCCGAGACCAAATACGCATATTTTCTATAGGAAGTTATCCACTTCTTAAACTCTCTGGCCTGTCCACTAAACTTAACAATTTCAGTTGCCATTCCCTGTTGTCTAATAACCGTATTAAGTCTACCTACCGCTGTTCCTACCCCCGTCAAAACTTGTGCTAAGGTGTCTTGTTCCGCCATGCTGAAATATTATTATACAGACCAAGCAAACAACTTCACATTTGTAATTTACTAATTTAAGAAATACAAATCACTTATACCGTAAGAACAGTTCAATCAGTTTATAGGGTTACAAATTACCCTACTCTTGTTTCTCGATCCAAGCAAGATGTATTCTCCTAGGTTCGCCGTCAGGTTAACTTCAACGCTGTATTAGTTGCAACCAATCGCGCACTTCAGGTAGTTCGTTCCTTCTTCTAAGGTAGGTTCTCTTCTTGGGATGCCTCAGTACAGTACTTCAACCCTTGGTTGGGTCCCTTCTGAGATGGAGTACATCAAATCGACGTCTTGAGAACGACTCATACGTAACAGAGCCCAAAAGGATTAGCGAGCGGCTCTCATTTATAGTAGAGCCCTGAGATAGTCTGACACGTCAACAAAACATGGGCCAATCCATGAAGTAATGAGGTATTTATTTGCTGTTTTGATTGTCTTTTAAGAACGTTCTCAGAGCAAAACCTATTAACATTGAGGCTGAACTTGATTGTGTTATTGAAAAGTTCTTGCTCACCTGAAACAACGATCAGACTGGATTGCCCTTTAGCCAAACTCTTGCTCGCTCAAGACACGATCAAACTGGGCCGACCTTCAGCACACTCCTGCTCGCTCGAGATACGATTAACTGACTTGAGCTTCAGCAACATTCCTGACACGTTCGCTAGAGTAATGGACAAGTTGATGCTCGCCGGTTTGATGACAATCGCAGGCGCTGCAACCCGTTACGGCAAGTTGGTCTTCAGCCTTTTCTGACGCCAATTAAACTTTGATATCAAGTCTTGAAAAAGACTTACAGACAACCACCCCTGGCCGGGCTTTTGGTTGCTGTACTTCTCACAGATAACTTATTGGCCATTTTTCCAACTGCGCTTTGTTATGTTCAATACTTGTTTAGAACCGTGCCGAAATTCTGTTTCTGGCGATCGACATAAACGGACCAAGGATCTTGAGCTACTTCGATGTATTATATAGTAGACATCGTTTTTAGACTCCGCGATCTTATTCAGTAGACAGCATTTTGAGACTTCGCGTTGTTACTCAGTAGACAGCATTTTGAGACTTCGCGTCGTTACTCAGTGGACAGCATTTTGAGACTTCGCGTTGTACCAGGTTCGAATCCTGTGTCGTGGGCTCCAAAACTAGTCCTGTAACAGTGTGAAGGACTAAGAAAGACTGTTGGTTTCATATAAATAAGGTTTATTTACGTTTGATGACAAGCTCTATAAACATGGCGTCCTTCCAGTTCCAGGCCCTGATCTTGACTGCCCCCTGACAACCAACTACGTCACGACTTGAGCATCTCTCTTCCCATTCTCCCCCGATGCTCAATCGTGCCGTAGCCTTTTCCCACCTACTACTCTAGATGCTCAAGCGTGTGTAGTGTGCCCGCACCCATATACACTTACTGCTACATCTTTTTGTGTCTTCTGTTGTGTCATGTCTGTGGTGTCATGTCTGTTGTGTCAGTCTCTTTGTGTCTGCTGTTGTGTCATGTCTCTTGTGTCATGTCTGTTGTGTCATGTCCGTGCGGTTTGTCCATGTCTGTTGTGTCATGTCTGTTGTGTCATGTCTGTTGTTCATGTCTGTTGTGTCTGTCTGTTTGTGTCATGTCCGTGCTGTGTTCATTTGCTGTCTGTCATGTTTGTTGTGCCATGTCTGTTGTGTCATGTCTGTTGTGTCTATCTGTTGTGTCATGTCTGTTGTGTCATGTCTGTTGTGTCATTCTGTTGTGTCATGTCTGTGTTTGTGTCATGTCCTGTTGTGTCCATGTCTGTTGTGTCATGTCTGTTTGTGTCATGTCTTTTGTGTCATGTCTGTTGTGGTCATGTCCGTGTTGTTGTGTCATGTCTGTTGTGTCATGTCGTGTTGTGTCATGTCTGTTGTGTCATGTCTGTTGTGTCATGTCTGTTGTGTCATGTCTGTTGTGTCATGTCTGTTGTGTCATGTCCGTGCTGTTGTGTCATGTCTGTTGTGTCATGTCTGT
This sequence comes from Cepaea nemoralis, assembly GCA_014155875.1. Taxonomy (NCBI): domain Eukaryota; kingdom Metazoa; phylum Mollusca; class Gastropoda; order Stylommatophora; family Helicidae; genus Cepaea; species Cepaea nemoralis. Next base: position 5,817 of record JACEFZ010010168.1, on the reverse strand, counting down.
TGTGTCATGTCTGTTGTGTCATTTCTGTTTGTGTCTGTCCGTGTTGTTGTGTCATGTCTGTTGTGTCATGTCCGTGCTGTTGTGTTATGACTGTGCTGTTGTGTATATGGTGTGTTAACGTATCATAATCATCTGTTAATGTTTATTTAACGTATGGCTTGTATATTTTAACGCTGTGTTAGCGTATAGTCCTCATCTGTTATGTTGTTTCAACGTATCGCGTGTTTACTGACATGTTGTGTTAAAGTTTAGTTCTGATCTGTTAATGCTGTTTTAACGTATCGCTTGTATATTTACATGTTATGTTAACGTATATTCCTCATGTTTACATGTTGTGTTAACGTATAGTCCTCATGTTTGCATGTTGTGTTAACGTATAGTCCTCATGTTTACATGTTGTGTTAACATGTAGTCCTCATGTTTTACATGTTGTGTTAACATATAGTCCTCCTGTTTACATGTTGTGTTAACGTATAGTCCACATGTTTTCATGTTATGTTAACGTATAGTCCCCATATTTACATATTTTGTTAACGTGTAGTATAGTCCTCATGTGTGCTTGTTGTGTTAACGTATAGTCCTCATGTTTACATGTTGTTTTAACGTATAGTTCTCATGTTTGCATGTTGTGTTAAGGTACAGTCCTCATGTTTACATATTTTGTTAACGTATAGTCCTCATGTTTACATATTTTGTTAACGTGTAGTCCTCATATTTACAAGCAACAAACAATCCACCAATGACGTGAGCAGCTGTATCATCCTGTCAATAGCCGGATGTCAGTTCTTTCAACAAGATTATATTTAATCCCAGATATCGCATTCTCCTCCCGCCAGAATCAACAAGCCTGCAACACCACACGTATTTCCACAGCATGCTAATGTACGAATTAAGTCGCCTTGCAGCCAATTCTAGCGACAAACATGTCGGCTGGAGGCTAGACGGGCCGGGGCAGCAACCACCGACCTGGTTTCTTCCATTTATTGCCAGTTAAGCGTGGCTAGGACAGCAGCTCAATGACATGTGTAATGAGAACAGCGGGAGATCATCTGATAGCGCTGCCAGTTAATGTCCAATAAACCGACTGGAAACCGCCCGGTGTGAGCGAGGTGTCGCTCCTCTAATTTATGTTTAAAATCTGTAGATTTGTAACGATGGCAATCCAGTCCTCAATATTTGCCAGCACGCAACTCCTTGGCCAAACAATGCATACATCGCACCGGGGATTCTCTCTTGGCCTTCTTCGCGGCCGGCCATCTTGTCTCGTGCTCCCGGTCCTCTCATTTCCGGCAGATTAGTTCACACTGAGAGACAGACGCGGCTCGCCGACTCCTCGTCAACTTCTCAGTTCGGGTAAACGAGTGTCTACAATAGCCGCCAATGATGATAGTTAACGTCGTGTATATTCTAGACTTAATCCCATTTCTAATCCTCGTGAAACTTTTGTCGAGTTTAATCCCCTAACCGCTGTCCTACTTACTCCCGGGGTATACCCAGACTACACCCGACGATCTCCGGGCCGCTATCACGTCTGTCAACATGGCGGCAGTGGTCGCTTTGATTGTGTCAGCTCAAACTGTTAATCCTCTTAAAGATGTCAACCTGGTCCCACTCCGCAATTTGTGGTGACAGAACATCACATCACTGGGCTAGTGATATCTATCCAGTTTGTGTTGGCAGAACATCAAACCACTGGGTGACTACCACATCTATCCAGTTTGTGAGACTTCTGTGACAGAACGTCACATCATGGGTTACTGCCATATATATCTAGTTTGTTTGTGTTGACAGAACATCACTGGCTTAGTGCCATGTCTATCTAGTTTGTTTGTGTTGACAAAATATCACTGGGTTACTGCCATATCTATCTAGTTTGTTTGTGTTGACAGAACATCACTGGGCTACTGCAATATCTATCTAGTTTGTGTTGACAGAACATCACTGGGTTACTGCCATATCTATCTAGTTTGTTTGTGTTGACAGAACATCACTGGGCTACTGCAATATCTATCTAGTTTGTGTTGACAGAACATCACTGGGTTACTGCCATATATATCTAGTTTGTTTGTGTTGACAGAATATCACTGGCTTAGTGCCATATCTATCTAGTTTGTTTGTGTTGACAGAATATCACTGGCTTAGTGCCATATCTATCTAGTTTGTTTGTGTTGACAAAATATCACTGGGTTACTGCCACATCTATCTAGTTTGTTTGTGTTGACAGAACATCACTGGGCTACTGCCATATCTATCTAGTTTGTGTTGACAGAACATCACTGGGTTACTGCCATATCTATCTAGTTTGTGTTGACAGAACATCACTGGGTTACTGCCATATCTATCTAGTTTGTGTTGACAGAACATCACTGGGTTACTGCCATATATATCTAGTTTGTTTGTGTTGACAGAACATCACTGGGCTACTGCCATATCTATCTAGTTTGTGTTGACAGAACATCACTGGGTTACTGCCATATCTATCTAGTTTGTGTTGACAGAACATCACTGGGTTACTGCCATATCTATCTAGTTTGTGTTGACAGAACATCACTGGGTTACTGCCATATAATATCTAGTTTGTTTGTGTTGACAGAACATCACTGGGCTACTGCAATATCTATCTAGTTTGTGTTGACAGAACATCACTGGGTTACTGCCATATATATCTAGTTTGTTTGTGTTGACAGAATATCACTGGGCTACTGCCATATCTATCTAGTTTGTGTTGACAGAACATCACTGGGTTACTGCCATATCTATCTAGTTTGTTTGTGTTGACAGAATATCACTGGCTTAGTGCCATATCTATCTAGTTTGTTTGTGTTGACAAAATATCACTGGGTTACTGCGACATCTATCTAGTTTGTTTGTGTTGACAGAACATCACTGGGCTACTGCCATATCTATCTAGTTTGTGTTGAAGAACATCACTGGGTTACTGCCATATCTATCTAGTTTGTGTTGACAAGAATATCACTGGGTTACTGCCATATCTATCTAGTTTGTTTGTGTTGACAGAACATCACCGGGTTACTGCCATATCTATCTAGTTTGTGTTGACAGAACATCACCGGGTTACTGCCATATCTATCTAGTTTGTGTTGACAGAACATCACTGGGTTACTGCCATATATATCTAGTTTGTTTGTGTTGACAGAATATCACTGGCTTAGTGCCATATCTATCTAGTTTGTTTGTGTTGACAAAATATCACTGGGTTACTGCCACATCTATCTAGTTTGTTTGTGTTGACAGAACATCACTGGGCTACTGCCATATCTATCTAGTTTGTGTTGACAGAACATCACTGGGTTACTGCCATATCTATCTAGTTTGTGTTGACAGAATATCACTGGGTTACTGCCCATATCTATCTAGTTTGTTGTGTTGACAGAACATCACCGGGTTACTGCCATATCTATCTAGTTTGTGTTGACAGAACATCACTGGGTTACTGCCATATATATCTAGTTTGTTTGTGTTGACAGAATATCACTGGCTTAGTGCCATATCTATCTAGTTTGTTTGTGTTGACAAAATATCACTGGGTTACTGCCACATCTATCTAGTTTGTTTGTGTTGACAGAACATCACTGGGCTACTGCCATATCTATCTAGTTTGTGTTGACAGAACATCACTGGGTTACTGCCATATCTATCTAGTTTGTGTTGACAGAATATCACTGGGTTACTGCCATATCTATCTAGTTTGTTTGTGTTGACAGAACATCACCGGGTTACTGCCATATCTATCTAGTTTGTGTTGACAGAACATCACTTGGTTACTGCCATATCTATCTAGTTTGTGTTGACAGAATATCACTTTGTTACTGCCATATCTATCTAGTTTGTTTGTGTTGACAGAACATCACTGGGTTACTGCCATATCTATCTAGTTTGTGTTGACAGAACATCATTGGCTTAGTGCCATATCTATCTAGTTTGTGTTGACAGAACATCACTGGCTTAGTGCCATATCTATCTAGTTTGTGTTGACAGAACATCATTGGCTTAGTGCCATATCTATCTAGTTTGTGTTGACAGAACATCATTGGCTTAGTGCCATATCTATCTAGTTTGTGTTGACAGAACATCATTGGCTTAGTGCCATATCTATCTAGTTTGTGTTGACAGAACATCATTGGCTTAGTGCCATATCTATCTAGTTTGTGTTGACAGAAAGTCACTGGGTTACTGCCATATCTATTTAGATTGTGTTGACAGAATATCACTGGGTTACTGTCACATCTGTCTAGTTTGTGTTGACAGAACATCACTGGGTTACTGCCATATCTATCTAGTTTGTGTTTACAGAACATCACTGGGTTAGTGTCATATCTATCTAGTTTGTGTTGACAGAACATCACTGGGTTACTGCCATATCTATCTAGATTGTGTTGACAAAAATATCACTGGGTTACTGTCACATCTGTCTAGTTTGTGTTGACAAAACATCACTGGGTTACTGCCATATCTATCTAGTTTGTGTTGACAGAACATCACTGGGTTAGTGTCATATCTATCTAGTTTGTGTTGACAGAACATCACTGGGTTACTGCCATATCTATCTAGTTTGTGTTGACAGAACATCACTCGGTTACTGCCATATCTATCTAGTTTGTTTGTGTTGACAGAACATTACTGGGTTAGTGCCATATCTATCTAGTTTGTGTTGACAGAACATCAGTGGGTTAGTGTCATATCTATCTAATTTGTTTCTGTTGACAGAACATCACTGGGTTACTGTCATATCTGTCTAGTTTGTGTTGACAGAACATCACTGGGTTAGTGCCATATCTATCTAGTTTGTGTTGACAGAACATCACTGGGTTACTGCCATATCTATCTAGTTTGTTTGTGTTGACAGAACATCACTCGGTTACTGCCATATCTATTTAGTTTGTGTTAACAGAACATCACTGGGTTAGTGCCATATCTATCTAGTTTGTGTTGACAGAACATCACTGGGTTAGTGTCATATATATCTAGTTTGTTTCTGTTGACAGAACATCACTGGGTTACTGTCATATCTGTCTAGTTTGTGTTGACAGAACATCACTGGGTTACTGTGCTGTCATATTTATCCAACTTGTGAGAGTTGTGTGGGTTGGTGCGGGATGTCTGTGTTAGAGGGGGGATGTGCCACATAACATGCACTTTTGATGAACGAAAGATGAGAGATTGGAATGGCCGAATATAAGACGGGCCCACGTGCCCAATTTGTAACCCTTTTAAAATAAAGTTCAATTCAATTCAATTCAATCTCACACGATCATCAGAGTCGTGAATCAACTGTTTTCTTTGTCTCGACCATACCACGCGGTCAAGCCTTCCAGATAGTTACTTCTCTGCCTTTACCTTTTTCTTTTTCACTCAGTCTTGCCAGTTGTCACGAAGTTCTCCAATTTATTTCCTCTCCCAGTGTGCCCAAATATATTATGACTGTCTTCTCTATTCAGTTTACGGTGTTCATTTGTTTCTTGGAGGACTTGGTCGTTGGTATTTTTTGCATTGTCCCCAGAAACCACATTTCCACAGCCATCAGCTGTTTTTCAGCTTGACTGCTCATTGTCCAAGTTTCACATCCATACAAAAGTTCTTGTTCGATGTAGCCCTTTACCACACTTTTTCGTCGTTGCAAATGACATCTTTTTATTGGTCACAATGTTTTGGTCGTGGAAAAGGTTACCTTCGCCGTGGTAATTCTTATTCTAATCTCTTCAAGGCATCTCCCATCAGATGTTATGACTGTTCCGAGATAATTGTATCGATTCACTTGTTTAAGAATATTATCATTTACTTGTAAAGTAGTACAAA